>CABFPE010000015.1:1161060-1186985 GCA_900660155.1 Hofstenia miamia
ATATATAATTATAACTTAACTCAGCTATAATTAAGAAAAATGATAGCATATGTAAAAATTTACCTGCTAATGCCGTAAGCAACATATTGCCTCAATTTGTGCTCCAGTTCTTATACAATAATACAAAATCTCAAAAGGTATCATAGCAACAAAACTTTAGAATAAAATAGAATAAATTATTCAATAATACAATCAATTTCCCAATAAGTATTGATTAATTTTGCACCAATAGAGCTGAAGCAGAGAAACATTATGTTGATGATGCGCTTTTAAGAATTTCTAATCAAACTTTTATAAGTGTTTAATTCAATTCAAACTGTAATTACACACTAAGTCCAATAAACTCTCAAAAATCTTAAAATTTTATACTTTGTTTCTTTTTCGCCTTAAATTTTAAAGAACTTTGGACAAAATTTTTGCATAGTTTTAATTATCTTGACTTTAACGTAAAAACTGGGAAAATCATTTTATTTATTACTATTTATCAGTCCAGTGGCTAAAATGGAAAATAAAGTATTTCCCCAAGCTTCTTTCAACTCAACCTGTCATAGTGGTGTACAATCGTTATTTTGCAAATATTGCTACTAAAATAGTAAGCCATTAATGTACTGTCAATGGGCCATTGTAGTTGCCACTAATGGCTATTAATGCAGATGAATGCTGGGGAATTAAAGGGCCAGTAATGCATATCTGTCCATGACCCATTGGTAAGCCAATAATGGGTCATTTGTGGAAACTGTAAGTTTTTGATGTCAGGACATTACTTTATATATAAATAAAACATTTTATATTGTTAAAAAGTTCAGACAAAGTAATTTAAATTTGCAGAAGCCCAACAAAGTTTTAATAGGTAACTTTAAAGATACCTTCATTAATATTCAATACAATCATTAATTTTGAAATGTTATATTTATAAATGATAACTATAAGCATACAAATGTATCAAATTTAGCAAAAGTTTCAAATTTTAAAATTTAATGAAAATTTGAAATAGTAGTTTCTTAAATCGAAAAAAATCTTTTTTGCTCAATCGTAGCTTTTAATATAATAATTAATTTTAAGGTTCCCAAATATTAATGAATAAATTATTTTGAAAACTCATTAAACATATATTAAAATTTTTTCAAACTAAAAATTTCAAGGAAGCCTTTTGCAATTGCTTTTTATATTAAGAGGATCTAAGAATCAAAATATTAAAAAAAGTTTTACTTGCTAGCATCGGATCATCAATCTTTAATGACTAAGTTTGCCACTGATGCTGCTAGTGCTTCACCAATTAACTACTGGTGGCGTTAGCGGCCAGTTGCCACAAATAAAGAATTTTTCCCACCAGCAGTCCACAGATGATGGCCATTATTATTTTATAAATATAATTCATAATTTGGTAAATTTTGCTGAGTTTAGAGGATTATTTGGCGACGTATGTTTAGTATATTATCCTAAACATTGAACACATTCATGCAAGCCATTGTATTCCTTGTGCAGTGGTTATAACAA
This sequence comes from Hofstenia miamia, assembly GCA_900660155.1. Classification (NCBI taxonomy): domain Eukaryota; kingdom Metazoa; phylum Xenacoelomorpha; order Acoela; family Hofsteniidae; genus Hofstenia; species Hofstenia miamia. The sequence goes on from CABFPE010000015.1 coordinate 1,162,558, forward strand.
GAACTGGCATACTAGATTGCATTATCAACTACTGAAGGGAAGCTAATTTTATTTGTTATGAAAATTAAATTTACTCAGCATAATTGTAAATCATTTCAATGAATATTTGTTTGCTAGTTGGCAGATCTATCCAGTAATGCCATTAATAGGCCATTGTCGTACCATATTATTGGTCTATAAGAAACTGATAAATAATTCTTTTTAAAAATTGAAATCCAACTGTAATGCAATGAATGTATTATATGCAATAATATAATAATTTCTTTGAAAATTTTTGGAATTTTAATATTTTTAAAACTTTCTAATTTGTTGGTTATGGTTGGCAAATGAATGATCATTATTGGTCAATGATCCGATTAATGGACTATTGGTTATCCGACAATGCTTGCTATTTGGGTGGACTGATATCTGGCATAGAACAATTGACTATATTCCGCAAATCGTTTTGCTCTAATCTTCCTTGAATTTTTTGAAGTCAAAAGAAGTACGGGGCAGAGGGCTGGGAGGGGGGCTTGTAATATTTTTGGCGGAAATTCGGGAAAAAATTAATATAATCTTCGGGCAAAAGAAAAATCCAATCACCTATTAAATATTACAATTCTCTTCCATTGGCGTCAAATAGAAGAATGAATTATTATAGTTTATTTACAAAAGATCGCCAATGTTTCATTTTCAAAGCGATTTTTACAGTCACTTCTTGCTTGCAGTAATATACCAAAATTACAATTAGTGTGAATAACACATCGTATCATTCGTTATTATTATAAAAAAATATTAATTCAACCAATGAACAAAGAGAATAAGAAATACTTGCTTTACCATTTTGTTAACAGTAAAGCTAAAAGAAGGTAGCATGTCAATTTGAAATGTTGTTTACTAAAGGTCATTCTCTCAAAAACTGGTAGTTTGAACTCGTACCTGCAGAGTACAAATGTTGATGTAATTGCAGCCCGCGAGAACGCCAAGCTCACCATAAAAACACTCGAAGTGCTGCAGGACTGACGATATGTTTGACAACCTTTGGGAAATAGCAGAACGATTAAGATGTGGTCGTGCAACACCAACTTTGATTTCAAAGAGGCATGTGTTCCAAGGCTTCCTCAGCCTTCAAAGCATTTACAGGCTCTGACTGGCGAGACGCCTAATAGAGCAGTAGCATTGAGTGTCTACAGCTATTACAGCATTAATACATACTTTAAATCGTTGGACTATGTACTCGCCGAATTGAAAAGGCATGGTGTTCCCCTACAAAAATTTTCACTCACTAAAATGGAATAGAAAAGAATAGGGTAACTCTATGAAGAATTTGTGTCCCTTTGATTTTTGGGCCTGAACAAGCCACTATCCTTTATCAGTAATTTTTGGCAAAATCTTGCATAAATTGGCAGCCCCCTCTAGAAAATTTCTCCCGTAAGTCTATGCATAGAATATTTGCGGTATTCTACTTTATGATTAGGTCCAAAACACCACAATAAGACCAAGTAATCTCTGTCAATTTCAATTTCTAGATCTATGCTTTTGATTGCTGTTTTGACACTATCTATTAATTACTCGTCATCTGGCAACAACAGCACTATACGTCCGATTTCCGGTAAATAATGGGCATAATATCCGATGACAGCTCTCAGCCAAGTCCCCATTTTTAAAATAGGTGGACTAATATTTCATTAAACTGTGAGGTGTTCTTCACAAGTGCTGCAACCGTTCAGAAATGTTTATTGGCAAGCGGTTAAGCACGCGCAGTTTAAGGGCCGGTGACCGGATGAATTTTTTAATACATGTAAACTGTAAACTAAACAAATTTGTTGAAAAATTATACTAATTGTATATTTGAGTACTATTATTTACTACTTGTATTATGTTAGCCCGTTTGTAAATATATGTTGTTATTTATTGCAATAAAATTTTAAACTTGCCTTGCATCATGTAAAATATCAATAAATAAAAATAACAAATGTACGTTTTTAATTTTTTCCAAAAAATTATTATAAGCGCTTGTCTTAATACTAAAAGTTTTTCCACATTATTGCCATCGAGACAGTGAAAGAACAGTGAGGTATTTAGAAAAGGGTGCAATTAAAATACACCTGCATACATTCAGTTGAAAAAATTGAACGCAATATGATTTAATATTTAGCGAAGCGTATATACAATTTCGAAATCAATACGAAAATAAGGTTAACTTTCAAAAGTTATAATTATAATAGACAGCTTTGTTGAATGAAAAGCTACTTCTTATTTTAAAAAGAAGCTCGTTTTTTTACAATTTTGTTGCAAAATTTCCCAAAAATACATGATATTTTTAGTAGTTAGATCAGTAACAAAAGTGTTCATTTAGTCGACCAACATGGCTAATCGGTAAGCGGTAGATATCGGTACCGGTTGCCGTTTACCGGTAACCGTGCACCCTTTGACTGGTGAACGGTTGCAGCACAGTTCCGCACCGTCGCAGCCTTTAAAGTTGACCACCAGTTTACCTACATTCTTGTATTTGTTTCTGATCATCTCAGCGTAATTGTGGAATAAATGCGCTAAATGTCATATGAAAAATTTTCGAGTAAAAATTAAGACATTTAGCAGCAGCTACTGTAACATCGGTGCTGGTTGTTAGCATCGGCCAGTCTAGGTGTTTTCAGGTTTTTAAATATGTTGATAGTTAAATTGTATATAAGATGACACATTTATTGTAAATAGAGAATAGTTTTAGTTATGTTTAACTGTCAAGACGGACTTACGTGAGTCCCACTGATATTACATGGTGACTCTGACGTGATCTCGAGCCAATAGGAGTCTTAGTTATCTTTAGTTGCTGGTCTTTGTCAGACGAACTGTGCTGTTTTTAACCTGACGTAATCCTGTTGCATTTTCCAGGCGTAAGCGACGATATGAGGAGTAGCTCCAGTTTTGATAAAATCTGTATGCGCGCAGGAATGTGTTCAGGAGATATTACATGGTGACCTGGCCTGATAGAATGATTTTCTCTCTATTCAACAGCGGAAAATTTGTTGGAGTGAGTCATTTAGTTCAATCCGATGCTTCTTCGTAATATGAACCCCACCAAGGTGACTTAGACCGTGCGCTGCTTATAGTGTTGCATGTTTGAATGAAGAGCTGGGATCTTGAATAGCGCAAGTTGCTGCTGATATATTCTCCAAGAGCACTCCAAAATGACTATAGGGCATGGCATGGGACGGCATGTAACATCGGTGCTGCTTGTTAGTATCGGTCTAGTGTTTTCAGGTTTTTGTAAATATGTTGATTGTTAAATTGTATTTAACATGATACATTTATTGTAAATAGAGAAGATTTTAGTTATGTTTAACAGTCAGAATGACTTGCGGGAGTCGCACTGATATTACACTACCGCATATGCAGCAGCATCAGAGAATAGAAAATTTTTTTGCTATTTTAAACGATTGCATGATTTGGCAGGTCATCTACCTTTGCAAACACGAGTGCAAACAAACTCTGGATTTACAATATCACCTTCAAGACTGATAAAATACTTGCAACCATTTACTTCAGATACATCGACTACCAGAAAGAGTTGTTTATCACTCAGAACATCTATAACACGAGTTTCGTCATTCTCTGCAATTTCTTCTACTGGGCGGTTGTCTCACTCAGCAATGTCATCCATATCTAGGAATAACTTCTGCATGGCAAACTGTCGCATTTTTTAATGGCTTGGCTGTCACAAATTCCTCCACTGCCTTTTCAGACTTTGTCTGGAGGAGCAATAAATATTCCCATCTTGATCTGAACTAGTTTTAATATGTTGATGGCAGGTTGCCGAGTTCCTATAGTTTTGAATAACAAATTTGTCTTCGTGACAGACTGATTCACTGCACGGGTTGCAAAACAGTTTGAGTATACATAAACTTAGTTGGAAATTTGCTTACAATTTCCATAATCTTCACCTTGTCCATTTATCAAATTTTTGCATCCTGTAAAACTAATGTAATGCTGAAAAAATAAGCCTGTTTTCATTGCAAGACTTTTGCAATAGCACAACGTTCATTGGTTCTCTCACCATGTTACGCCAAGAGATGCAACTGATTTAAATCATTGTGCGTATTTATTATAAATATGCGATTGGTGAAAAACAGCAAGAACTGATTTTATACAGTAATATGCCAATTCTGGATTATTTATGGAAAGTGTTAATTTTGACATTATTTTTGTCGTGTTTACCTTCTTGACTTTTTGTCGCCCTATTTATTATATTCAACTGATTCTGTTATTCCCACTCACGCATTGCCTAACTTTTTGAATGACTTTTTTGAAATTCTTAGGAGAAGTCAATTGACGTCATTCACGCTAGTGATTTCTTAAACATTAGAAAAAACCTTTTACATCCAGAAAATGATTCTAATCACTATTAGGGCAATGCACACACTGACAATACATATATATAGCTTATTATATAGCTTAGGTCAAATAAACACATTTTTGATAACAAACGAAAGACAAATAGAGGCTTATAATATATATTTGAAAATATAATTGTCTCAGATTGTAGCCTGGTGACAAATTTATTGACAAGTTTGCCATGCAAAGCGCGACAATCATATAAACGTCTTGAAACTGAATCTATTAAATAGTCTAACTTGAGTTGTTTGGTGTTGCCATACAAGGATGTAACTTCTTTATTCTTTCAGATTTGTGGGAACTTTTTTCTCGACAAAATCCTTCAGAATCTGCCACACGTTCAAAATTGATACTAGATCTTTCGAATTCGGTAGCCATTGCATAACTAGAATATTATAATTTGTAAGAAACTCTTTTGTCGATTTTGAGGTATGAGGGGGGAGGGGCTCCATCTTGTTCTAAGATTCATGAATCGGGATATAAGCAGGTTGCGTATGGTACATATTCCTTGAGTATTTGGCAATATTTTGAACTATTAATTGTAGCAGTGCCATCTAGTAACTTTAGATAAAATCCTCGAATTTTGAAAAGTGGCCACACAGCCTGAAATCAACATTTTAGAGTTGCTTCATTGGTTTTTGTGCTTGTATTAAAAATGCAAACTAAGAAAAACTGAGTAAGTATATTTCAGTGAATAATTTTATTTAAAATTTTTGAGCATATGAGTGGTACACCACTAAAAGTCAATAGATAGTAAGGACCAGTGAATATTTGAAATTGTATCTATCTGAATTCGAATTTGTATTGGATTCGAAAATTTGAATCTTTGTACAATGCAGAGCAGATCTAGAAATGTTTATTGAATAAAACTTCATAAGCAAAAATATTTCAGTAGTAAATTCTCTGTATGAAGCTTGTAATCTTTTATTGCAAAATAACATGGTAAAAGTTTCATGTTTCACAGTTATGTTTTGAAATTGATTATTAACAACTGTTATTTTAGCATCAAAAACTACTACGTAAACCAGAATAAATGCTGGATTCGAAATCGGAATTATTCATTAGAATATTTGGATTCGAATTTGAAATAGAAAATGAATTCGGAGCGTCTTATTAAATGTTTGTGTAAGTATAAGTAATATTTGAATAAGTATTCATTTTTTGAAATGTCATGCATTCTTACGCGCCATGCATTAATGAATGGAGACTTCTATTTGATCTTTGTCAATGCTTTTGCATATTGATTATATTGATTATAGTGGTCTATTGGTAAAGTTTTATTCATACTTTATTGATATTAATGATAATTAATAGAATGCGTGCTAAATTTACTGCACATTAAATCTTGCAGACAAAGCTTTTTGCCAGATACTAATGTCATCTTATTGAGAAAAATCAGACCATACTTGGTAGAACCTTAGAGTTTAAAGCCTATTACTATTGTATATCATGTGTTTGAATTTTTTGTGTTCTTATCATTTTTTTCCTAAATTGTAAAAAAGTAAATTAAATCCTTATAAACTAGTTTAATACGATTTGAACTTTTGGATTCGTAAGAACACTTAGAAGTTATATATAATGGTAAATTAAATTTCACCTCATACTAAGTTGCGTACCCATTAAGTAGCGAACCTATCATAGAAATCAAAACATATTGTTGGTGGATTCAAGGGAACAATGTCGAAGAAGTTCGAATGAAATATGAATGCTGTTTATTATAAAAAGCCCATAATTTTCCACCTAAAAACGATGGCTTGATGAATTTAAATATGGAAAAACTTCTTTAATCAACATAGAAAATTCGGAAAGACTAGTTGTGCTAATTGAAAAAACAATCAGATGTTCTTATGAAAATCATAATAACTAAAAGAACAATAACAACCAGAGTTCATAGATCGGTTAAGCACAAAAGTAAAGGTTCCGTCGAAACATTACTAGAAGCAAAAGGCTTTTGAAATCTGTGTTCTGCGGTTGTACTACGAATTCTAATCGCGGAACTACTGGAGTGCTGAACAACGAATTTGTAAACGTAGCAGAATGTTGGAACTACAGCATCTCACACTATTTCCGAGTTCAAAAGACAATCAAAGTAGGCAAAAGGCACTACTACCAGAATAATCAGCCCTCAACTTCATACAGACAGACATTAATCTTTCCCATTTTTGGAATGTAGGTGGTGTGTTTTTAAATAGCCAATTGCCAGACCTGCCGCTGTCCTATTCAAGCCACAGGTTTTCAAATGTCGAAAAAATTTCCAAAATTCAGCAAAAGCTTTCAGATGGCAAAAAAACTCCATGAAGTGTAGTGCTGTGATCAATCTTCTATGTTAATTTATTGGTGTATTGTTACACTTCACAATTTATTCAATTCGTTACATTTGTTACAATAATGTTGGAAACCTAACTATATACATTTGCAAAATCAAGACATTTTCCCTCAACACATGTTTTTAGACATAAATGTGATATCTAGCGCACAACATTTTTCTTACGCATCACCAATTATGGTAATTTTTCGAGGAGTGCACCCTTTAGCATCTAAAAAAACATGTGATGCAACTTCGCCGTTCAGCATGTTCATTTCATTTGAGTTTATAATATATTCGATTTGTCCAAAGAAAAAGACTAAACTGCAATTATCTGCGGAATAGCAATGAATGAAATTTAAGCACAGTAACAAGCAAAGAAATTCATTATATAACCTAAAAATAAATAATGACATCGAACAGTAGCAGCTGCGCTCCCTTTAAAACTATTTCCATTTTGTAAGAATATTTTTTCAATGAACCATTTTAGAGACTGATGATTGATGGATACCGTTAATAATATATTAGCTCAGGTGACCTAGAAAATAGGAAATACTAACAGATGCTTTATAACAAGTGCATTTCACATTTTTGTAGAAATTCGACGTTTGCTTTGATCAATAATTCATATCTTTGCTAATTGTCGAGTGGCTTCTTGGGGAATTTCTTTAAACAATCCTTTGATTAAAAAAGCCATTTCATCGAAATTTGAATTCAATCCTGCCGTCAATTTCTTAATCCTTCTACACGTGGGATGAAATATCCATTTATACATTTCCAATTATCTCAAGACATGCCGCGTAAAACACCCAAAACATCCGACATCATTAGAATGCCAAATGTTTACTCGTAACATAAGTCTTGAGCTAGTTGGAAACATTTATGTCTCATGGCGTGTGTGAAAATAGTGTGAGCTGATATCAAGGAATACTACTAGAGTAGTCCTTGGCTGATACTTATTCTCAGCACTCCAACTTCTGTCTCTTTAATTATATTTCACATCAACATTTAGGGTCATATTTAGCATATGACTAAATATGTATCCAATAACAACCTTTATGATCACTCTAGCATTGAAAAAACAAATTCGTATATTTTTTGAAGAATATGTTATTAACCTATTTGAATTGTAAGAACCTTGCTCATGGTTTCTATCTTGCAATTGCAGACAAATGACAAATTAGATGATTTCATAAATGTAAATGATTAAATATTTTTAAAGTGCTGCTTTTCCAAAAAAATTACTTTTTAGTTGTAAGTTAAGTTTGTAGCTTTTTATTTATTAGTAGTTGTAGTATTATACTTTGAATCTCGGGATAAATTTTAAAAAATAAATTCCATCTGAATGCCGAAACTCAAAATCCATATGTTGGTATATTTTTCATTAGAGAACAAAATAAAGTTAAATTGTAATAAACTTGTCTGAAACATTGTAAGCCAGCTGCGAGATCCGAATGATCTCAGAAGATTCATCTCCAATATCCGTATACTTTACGCCGCCAGACACCCAATAGTAGTCACCTTTTTGTGGCAGTTTCAAATCAATCACTTTTGCAGTAAATTTGATAATAATGGTGGCATGGCAAGGGACTTCGAGTGCTCCAATCTGGAATGAAGCCGTGTCATTCTAAACTATTAAGGAATACACAAGAACGTCATATAACTTAAAATTATATTAAATGCAATCAAGAGCTTTTAGATCATTCTAGGAATGGTTCCTTAAGTCCTTCGTGCTTTAAATGACTAATAGTTAAGCTATGACATTATTTATTGTGTAGAATTATATAAATGAATTGATAATTTATATTTCATTTATTTGTAGTGCAATTTTGACACAATCATAAGAAATGTCTTTCATAGAGTCTGTTCTGCTAAATGATATTTTCTAAAATTTAATGGAATATTTCTTAATATTTTAATATAATTCTGTCAAAACGACTTCAGTATAAATGGAAAAGAATTACATTCTATGATTAATTATGATAAAATATGTAAATAGCTCGTTTATGTGAATGTATTTATGCAATATTTTTAGTGCCAACCAGAGTTGGAATTCGGGTCTAAATTTATATAATCGCAACCGACTCTCTCCCGCATGCTACATATCAACTTGGTAGACTAAGCGTAATGAATAACATGCCAAACAAATCGTAAGGAAATTTCCTATCAGATAGGCTCAAATTTCATCGAAATCAGCCTGTGCTGCATCTGTTCATCGGTCAAACGATGCCGGTTACCGATAAACGGCAATGGGTACCGATATCTACCGCTTACCGATTAGACATGTTGACCTGCTAATTGAATCATTTTATTACCGGTATAATTAGTATTATTATGTCTTATATTCAACAAAATTTTAGATGAATGGGTAAATAACCAAATTGGTCCCATTGGAAATCACAACTTCGGTCTCGGTCCCAGTCCCGTCTCGTGTTTGTTTTTTTTGGTCCAGCAAGACACTAGCAACTACGAGGGCGGTTGCAACCAGTTTGAATCTCAGTCCCTCTCCCCCCAAAGAAATTGGTACGATTAATATAACAAGTGAAATCTATAAAATAAACAAACATTGTTGACGACAAATTATTTGGCACGATTTATTTTCTCACCAATAATGGTAATAAAATCAAGGCCTAGTCCCTCCTCCACCCACATAACCTGGGGTGGTTGCGCCTCTGGGTTATGAATCACAAAAGTAGCAGTAGCTTTCTTCTATTTCCTTCATGTTAATTGTTCCTTAGGCCTCAGTTACACTTAGCGGATATTCGGAAGGTTTTATAACCCCCAGATGAAATTAAACCAACGGGCATTCGGTCGGATTTTATTGCAGATGGGGGATTAATTTTATGAGTAGTTGTTATTTAACCCGCCAAGTGTAATTAACACAAATTCTCGACAAGTATAGCAATTAAGTGTTACTTATCAAAACCAGCCCCAAGGCTTGCCAAGTATAACTGAGGCCTAAGGAACACTTAACAATTAAACACTTATAGCAATGAATAACTTACATAGTGATTTGGAAATCCTGGATCTTTCCAACGAAAAAATTTATCCTCAATGATGACAATGTCATCTACTGTCATCTTGCATTCTGGAGTATTTGGGGTGTAAACAACTTCTTTGATATATGGTTTTTCTTCAAATCCCATCACACTTACTCCCCGATCATTGAGATCAAACTCAACGTAAACCGGAGATCTTCCCCCTTTGTCTAGACCAAGTTCAAACGAGTAAGTGAGAACATTGCCATATTCCAAGATTTTAATGTCACTGTCTATTTCTAATAATTCGATATCCACATTCGTTTTCTAAATTTTTATGTTCATTAACACATTACCTAATAAGTTGCAAGGTATATATGAATAAAATTCAAACTTACAAAAAGATAAACCTTCTTTAGAAGACATATCCAAATAATTCCTAAAACTATTCACAGTCAACATGCGTTATTAACGTTTAAACTTTCGTCTATTCCTAGGATAGAATTCTGCCCCAAATAACATATTTAAGCATACTAGTATTTTTCAAAGTATGAAATAACTTAGAGAGAAAGTTAAATTAACAAAATTCTTTATATACAAATATGCAAAAGTGTGCTGATGGGGCTAGGTCCGATTAGAGGGAGGAGAAAGGGGTGCAATTGTCACGGGCCTCGCAGTTTTTGGAGGCCTTAAAATATCAAATAAATCTAAAAATAAAAATATAAGTAGGAGTAAAATTTAAGATAATTCAATACAAACGAGCCCTCTTGAAAAAAGTAATACAAATTAGCTTTCCTGGATTTCTGTGCGACGTTCATCCAGGGGCCTCAAAACTTGACTCTGTATCGGCCTCAAAATTTTTCTACATTGCCCTGGCTGGGGCCATAAAGTAATTAAATTATTGTATCTTTCATTATTTATCCAAGAAAAATATTTGAAAAGGTTTAAATTGAAATGATCTTTTGGATTTTATGCAGAAGTTCTTCAAACTCTGATGGTTTCTTAAAGAGTTTCTAAGCACTCATAGCTAATAAAGATATCCAAAATATAAAATCGAATTCATTTTTCCATTTTATACACATAAAATTTCAGGTGCTCAGTTAAGTAAAACAACATGTTAATGCATTTGACAGTCATTATCTTACAGCAGTTATATATTCTAATTTTAACAATGCCAATCAAACTTCATTTTGTCTTAATCAAATACAATTATATCAATAGCTTAACAGTTTCATAAGATTATTAATATTATATTATTGTTTCTGTATAATTTACGTGAAAAACTAATGATAAAATATTTCGAAACAAGTAAGTTTTAAAAAATCTGTTTCGTTATATAGAAAGTTTACCTGCGAAAGCCGATGGCAGCATGTTTCAAAACACGTTATTTTTAAAAGAGCTAATCAATTTAAAATTTCGAAATCTATATTGGAAAGTAGCTTAGCAACTATAATCTAGAATGACATTTGTTTAATTATGAATGCATTCTGCAATATTGATCAAATTTCATCCAATGAGATTTCAGTAATGACTATAGAATAATAACTTGGAAAGTAGGATTTTTACCCATAGAATTGTGGAAATAATTCCTCCAATTGCAGTTCTTCGACAACGAATTAGATTTAAAAATACAAATAGAATAAATTGTAGCCCCAAAATTACTAAGATTTTTTGCAACAGCAATTGTGATTGCGTCAACAGGTGATCCCAATCGTCAGAACTTGTATATAACCCTACCTTTATTTTCACAATATTTAGAGAAAATATTTTGAAATTTATTGTGTAGAATGATTTGTCCAGTACTCTACAAGTAATAGATTTAAACTTAATCGCAATAATGCATGCATTTATATTTGCTACTAGCATATTACTTGCAAATCACTAAATTTGCCACAGATAGAATTGATTTTTGCAGCAGCCACATTGTCTTTGCTTAGGAGTAGGTCTTCTATTGCATCATACATCACAGATAGCACTAAAGAGCCCCCGCCAGTGTGATTTTCAATAAATTTACTAATGCATATGCTGCAAAGTGATTGTAAACTGCAATATCGATGGAAATGCAGGATAATATTGTTATTAACTTGATCAGTATATTTGATCTGATCTTTGAAGCTTTAACCACTAAAATGTTAATTGTTCTTTTCGACTCAAAGCTCATTTGATTGGCAAAAACATTTACCACGAAGGCTCTTTTGAGTTGGGATTTTACTGATCTATTGTGGGGTCTGAAAGCCCCTCATTTAAATTTTTTTAATGTCTGCTCATTTTATGTATGGTATGGTTTTAAGAGGGGCATAGTTTTCTAATTTTGGCAAAAACATATTATTTTAGTGGGAAAAAGTATGTAGAATTTGCCATATTTGATAAGTCCGGAATGAATTCTAATGAATTCCATTATTATAACTGCTAAGACAAACATTTAATATATTTAGAGCAAATAACCAAATTTTGAGGTTTCATGACGTTTCGTAAATTCATATTGCATCTCATTTGTGAAAATTTCACATTAATAGTGCTGATATGAAGAATATTTGTGCAAAGTCTTGTCTTAATATCATTATCCAATCCTGAGTAAGATACGGGAAGGAAATCCCCCAGGCCTTAGGAGTCCAAAAAAGCCAAGTTTGAATAGGATTAAGGTCAAATGTTTACTTAGAAGGTGGAACTAATGCATTAGTAATGGAGTCCAACATTTAACTTTTAATGAATCCATGACATTAGTTTAAATAATGCATTAGATGTACATATTATTTATTATTCTAAAGCTGAATAAAATCAACATGCATTTTTAATGAACTTGGAAATTCATAAATTATTTTAGATTGACATAGATTTGCGCTATGAATCCTTTATTCATATTATTTAGAGTTGAGTTTCTGAAACCAGCAAATGATGGATTGACACAACTTTTGATTGCAATCTGCTCATGTTACACTTAAATAGTTGAAAATAGGCAATTGATTTGAAAAAATATTGAAGGAATTCATGACCAATCACTGTGTTATATGATGCTTACAAATGCTTGATTTTTGGGGCACTAATATACTTTACATTAATTATAAACCATTATATTTGGATTCTGATTCTTTAAAGATTTTAAAATATTCTGCATTACAGTGTTAGGTATACAACAACTTTAAAATTCTACACAACACATAACGTCAATCCTGGTAGGACAGTTTCCAAAAAAGGAATGTAACATACATATGTGCCAAAATATGGAAGTAGGAAATCTTGGGATAATACTATGAAATTCTCGCTTTAATAACCAAATTCGGTAAAAAATGATAGAAAACAATCAATATTATTTTGCTATATCAGAAATACTATAAAATGTAATAATATTTTGTAGTTATTTGAATTGATTCTAGATATTTTACATACACATGCTGCCACGCGCACATAGATTTTTTTAAATATATACTATTACCAGCCTCATCGAATGAACGAAACTAGCATTCGCTTACTTAGATACGAGTATAGTAGAGTAGGTTTTCAAGTTTGAGACCGGTCAGGTCCGAAATGGGCGTTATAGGTTGCTATCGTTGTGAGTTTTGATTAAACTAAGATAAAACACTTTTTATGGCAGTATGAAAGTCAATATTGAGAAGCGGTAATAAAATAATGAAAATTATTAAGTTTAAAAATTGAAAAAGGATCCAGAATTTCAAACTTTATGTAACCTAGAAATACCACTCTAGTTCAGAAAAATCAAAAAATGATACTGAAACTGAAACTATTCATGTGCACTTATAGCGTGATGCAGTATTTACTAATTCATTGTTATAGTGAACTTGAATTAGGGATGGCGGTTACCTTTCTTACGGCCAACCGCAAATCTACAATTGAATATTTAATATTCAATGCGATTCAAAACGCTGTTCTTAAATCTTGGAGCTTATGTAATCATCCTAGTGTAGATGAAAATCATCTGATCGTACCAAAACCATCACATCGAAACAAAGTTGTCCGTTAGTGTTAAGTGACAACTTCGACAACTTAATGATCAGACGTGGCGAATAAGTACAGATTTGCATTGTTTTATTAATTAGGTTATAGCTTAGATATATAGCTTGGAGAGAATTTTACATTAGTCGTAGTAATTTTAACCTACGGGCATTCGGGCGGGTGCAGATAAAGCTTCTGCTGGTACTAACGGATACTTGTTAGGCTTCTCCAAATAGTTGTCATAGGGTTGAGATTTTGAAATCCGACCCCTCTGAATCTGAAAATCTTCAACCTGAATTTCAAAAACTCAACCTAACCCGACTCGAAACCCATTTTAGAATTTTGTTACAAAATTATACTACACAATTTTAGATGTCCTTAATAAAAATTAAAAACTTTTGTGGTAAAAGTAATATATTTGAAATACATTGGTAGTCTATTGCAAAATAGATTAATTCAACCTAAGTGTTTTGAACCAATGCCGGCTACGGCTTCAGTGCATGGCTCACGTCCGACTGCAGCTGAAAAACACTACATTATTCACTATTATCCTTTTCGGTTTTTTAGTGTGTATTATGTACTTCATTGTTTAGACTATTAGTGTTTCGATTGATGTGCTGTTCTTTAACTTGCCTACATGATATACTAATTTGTATAGTTCCTTTCAAAGACCTACAAAGTGCAAAGTGCAAATCCACATACAGAAGATTATTTGACGCCAGTGTTTATTTCGCTTAAGTCTTAACTAATGTTTTAGAATTTGTCACCATATCCCAAGGCCACACTGGACCTAAAGTCTTTATGTTGACACACGTAATATTCAATCGTTGATTGTCATCACACAACATAAAGAAAAATTACGTCTTGCTTGTTCACTTGATGCTTGGGCTGAGAAAAAAGGGACGTAGCAAATTTTGATATCACAAGGAATTTCGCTAATACTAAAAAACACTTTTCGGAAGCTGGCCCTCCTTGCAGAATCGCCGAAAATTCACAATAGAGATGTGGATCTGCTTTTGATTTTTGCAATCTCTCTCAATTACGCTAATGCTAATATGATTTTGGCAAGATCTCTAGAGCCTCATCATTAGATTGGAATATAGTATGCAATAAATCGTATTAAGTTAATTATGTGAATTTGTAGATAATTTTTCTTAATCATTTTAATGTTGATTGATAGAATTATTCCAAAAATTTATTTGAAAATGCAGTGTTAAATGAATTTTGTAAATTTATCGATTTTTTAATTATTGTAATATTGATTTTGTAAATTAGTCTCTCTATATTATATTAAAAATGTTCCCCTGAATTTTGCTTTTGTATCTTCCTTTATATTAATCCTAATAAACATGGAGTACTGACTTGAAATTGTAGATAATCAATGAATGGTATAAACATGTTTTGGTTTATAATAATTTTTTATACATAATGCATAACTAACTAACATATGACAAAAGAAAAATAAAATATAAGCAAATAAATTACTACAAATGAATATGTACAATATATAATAATATAATCAATGTTTGTGTGAATGTTTGTGTAGGTGCTCAATGTTGGATGTATGTTTCGAATGCATGAAGTGTATTACCGTCCCCTAATGTATATTGTTTTATTAGAAGAGACTGCTTTAATTTTTTTCTAAATTTTTTATAGTTTTTTTCTATTCGCGTTTCATAATCTAAATTATTCCACAATTTAATTGATATGTGATGAAAGCCATTAGAATTTTTATCTAAACACAGAAATTTTTGCGATCGCTCATTTAATTTAATATAGTCATTAAGGAAAAGGAGAGATGTTTGTAGAGATTTGAATTTAAATAAGATAGATAGCATATGCATATGAATTTGGTAGAACGGAGATAATATTTTATATTTATTACGATATACTGATGCTTCGTCATGCTTTTGTGCAAAGTTTAGAGTTTTTATACACCAATTAAATGTCTTTGATAGAAGCATACGATGTTTCGAATTTAGGTTAGTTAAAAGAAAAGAACAGTATTCAAAATGAGACAAACAGAAAGCATGTATCAGTTGTTTATGATAATTACTTGATATTACATTGCTGCTATATCATTTATTAGATTTCTTTGTGCCTTCGGTGAAAAAATTATAAATTGGGTTTTGTCAATATTTAGTTTCAGTTGATTATTTGTAAAATAATTGTTTAATTTTTCTACATCTGTTTGGAGGTTTTTTGTAAACATGTTTTGGTTTATAATAATTTTTTATACATAATGCATAACTAACAAACTTATCATTTATATGAATATGAATCCATTTAAATATGAACTATTATATATTTTGGAAGAATTAGTATCTTAGCTCCACTCGTTTCACAAAGATGGTATGCGTGCCTGTGAACACTTTACGGAAAGGTAAT
This sequence comes from Hofstenia miamia, assembly GCA_900660155.1. Lineage (NCBI taxonomy): Eukaryota > Metazoa > Xenacoelomorpha > Acoela > Hofsteniidae > Hofstenia > Hofstenia miamia. The sequence goes on from CABFPE010000015.1 coordinate 1,178,551, forward strand.
TGTATCAGAGATATCTTTCAATGAAATTTTAATGATAAATTTATAAAGCTGGTGATGTTAAATATAAATAATAACGCTTGAAATTACCTGAAAATTGGCATCCAAAATTATAAATGATTTAGAAAAGTTATGTGATTTAAAAATCTGCATGTTTTTTTACATTTTGTTTGAAAATATTTATTGATCAAATTCATTTTTCCAAAAACTGTAAAAATATAGTAGAAAGCCAAAAAAATCAAATTTTCTTTTTCGAAATTGATCGAATTTTGTGTAGAAAATTTTTTTTTGAGATCTGTAATTAACCAAGCCTGCATGTAGCTGAAATATATTAATTTCACATTTAAAAATGACTTCTTAAGAAAAACTAAATGAATTATTTGCTAAGGAAAATACGAGATTAATTAAATAATCCCAGTACAGAGGACTGAATAGACAAAAAAATTGTTTTATTTATATCTTAAATATGTTGAATTAAAATTATGTAAATTGAACACATATATTGATTTAAATTTAAAATTAAACTGGGATCACTGTAGCATTTCTATACCACGAGAATTATTTAAATTCTACCGCTAACACCCGAAATTGTGCAATCGCTCCCGCGGTATTACTGCACCGTACTCATCTCTAGCTTGGAAATTATAAAATATGAACTCAACTTGTGCATTCTGTAGGTCACAACAGTTCAAGAAAAATTCTCATTTTTTAAAAGAATGAATCTCTAGAATAATATGTTTGGCAGTTTTGATGACAAATTATTTCAAATAGAGATAAGTAATTCAGTTGAATTTAATTTCTTGATTCGTATAAACTACAAATTATCATTAATAAGAAATTTACAAAATTTAGTATTTAGGAACTTCGATTACTTCATCAAGACATTTGATTTCTGCTCGCTCTTGGCAAAGGGCGCAACGGTCACACCAAAATACCAAACAACAATCTCCGAGTGAACTGCCTCTAATTTCTCTGGTTTCCCGCAACTAAATTTTTTACATATTAATACACCATTATAAATGTGATTCAAAAACAATTCCAGTTTATTATTATTTCGATGACTGTAAATTTGCAGTCATAGTGCTATTTTGAAGAAAAATGGCCATCCTATTCTATGAAGTTAGCAATTGCTAATAAATTTAAACATATAAATAAACTTATTAATGAATCTTAATCATGCAAAAATTCTGAAAACTTTAATATAATATACCATCATCATACCAAAGAGCAATAATTTAATGAACAGAAGATCTTATAATTCAAAGAGAAATAGGGAAAAAAATATTTAAAAATTAATTACTTTAATTCTGATGAATACGTGAATTATAAAGTACCCAATCGCAGCAAGTAAACCCAGCAATGAAAGCACTTCCACAACACCATACGTATGATATTCATAATCTAAAAGCATGCATAGATAAATGCATCAAATTTGAATAATCATATTTACTACTATAATATGAATCATCAGCATCTAATTGCCTTCTATTTAGATCCGCAGCTATGATGAAGGACAGAAGCCAGAAGAATGCAGCAAAATAACCCAACACTCTGTAGTTGATTTTTGCACTTATCTGGAATATTGAAATACACGGGCAAAAACATGACAAAAGACAATTTCCACAATCCTTGAAGCAATCACAAAATCCATAAACCCAATCTCCGGGATTCACCACTTTAACAACTAAAAGAAATGGCTAAGTATGCGGCACTTGAATTTAACCCTAAGCTGCCCTTTTTAGCATGGCAAACAGTTTTGTCCACATTGTTGTTTGAGTCTACTTATGAATTTAAAAATCTTGGGTTATTGATGCATCTATTAGATCTAATAAAAAGAGTTTCTCCATCAAATCGTGATTAGATATTTTATAAACTTACAGATTATAAACATTTAAATTTTATAAAGAAATTATCAAAGACTTTAAAAGCTATGGTTCAGTTTAATTTTTTGGACTGCTAGCATTGAATTTAATTTAAATTATTGAAAAATATAAAAATACGGCGTTCCTTGATTAAAATTATTATAATTACTTTAAGAATATAGTGTAATCCTTGAAGCTTAGCCTTATATTTGGTCCAACATTTTGAAAGTTTGTGTATGAATGTGGTTTTTATGGAGTTTGCGGAATGAGAACCTACTTTCTTGAGAATGCTTATCCTGCTTTAAAAAAAGCATTTAAATTACTAAAAACCGCCATAAAATTATCAAGGAAATACGTAGCGGAGGAAGATTCCATTGTAATTTCGAAGAAAGGCGTTAAAAGGGCAAAAGCCGTTTGCAGAATTACTTACCTTTGAATTAAAGTTTTGGTACAAAATGTTACGAAAGCCGCATACTTAAAGTCAGGAATGAAAGCAGTGTAACGGAAGAGTGGAGCCAGATTGGACTATGGCTATACTTAAAAGATGTTAACCGAATATTGACCGGGCTCCTTACACAATTACATTTATTTAGTCAAAATTAATTACATCAATGCTTTATACAAGTTAGTCATTAGAGTTACACAAACTGAGGCGTTTCAAACAATTGTTGGGGTCAGCTAGAATCTCGAGAAAATGCTAGTGGGCAAGTCTTAACAGTATAAGTTTTTCGTCTGCTGATCTAAATTATTCAAATTTGATGGAGAGAAGAAGGCCCTGGTAGAGCAAATTTTCTGGTTATAGTTATCGACCTACCTTGTAATGTGTTCAAGTGCATAAAAATAATGTCACATGCAACATTAGAACTTCAATAAAAACAGTGTCAATACAAATATTAAAAAAAACATTTTTTGTTTCATTACCATTGAATTGCACGCTATGGTTGACCATTTGTTTATTATTGCTGTGAAGCGATCACAATAAAATCATCATTTTCTAAACCGAAATCATTGCAGATTAATTCTAAGATTTTTGTGTCAGCGATGGACATGGGTTGGGCACGATGAGGGTTGATTCATGGTAAAAAATGGGGTTAAATCTGGGCCGAAATTGGCTAGGCTGCTACTCAACATGGCATGCAAATAAACCCAAATGTAGTGAATACTGTAGAATTTATAAAAGTGTTGAAAATAAAATATTGATTTTGAAAATTTACATTCGTATCTTATACTCGATGCTCTTAGATTTCAGTGTATAGACTTTATTATAAATTTCTGATGTAATCAGCATTTGTCGCACAAATTCTTTTTGGTATGGAAAATAAAAGTGTGCGGAATTGGCAATCATTTAAATTGACGCAAATTGTAAAAATATTTACTGGAGATGGTTTTGTTATCCGAAATATTATTGCTTGTGTATGTTTCTATTAAAATCTATAGTTATATTTTGTACAATTAAAAGACAAACAATTTAATGTCGGCGTAATATTAACCTAAAAGAGTATGTTGACTACAGAAACAATTGATAACTTTAGAAATTTCAAAATAGCACGAATCTAATGGCATGACTTAAAGAAGTAGCTGCCATTTGAATGCGTGGGAAATATTTTTGAAATAATCGATGTATGAATACAATCGTTTGTGAATATTATAATTCACATGCACAATTTTAAGTTGGTGNTTTGTCGCACAAATTCTTTTTGGTATGGATAATAAAAGTGTGCCGAATTGGCAATCATTTAAATTGACGCAAATTGTAAAAATATTTACTGAAGATGGTTTTGTTATCCAAAATATTATTGCTTGTGTATGTTTCTATTAAAATCTATAGTTATATTTTGTACAATTAAAAGACAAACAATTTAATGTCGGCGGAATATTAATCTAAAAGAGTATGTTGACTACAGAAACTATTGATAATTTTTGAAATTTCAAAATAGCACGAATCTAATGGCATGACTTAAAGAAGTAGCTGTCATTTGAATGCGTGGAAAATATATTTGAAATAATCGATGTATGAATACAATCGTTTGTGAATATTATAATTCACATGCACAATTTTAAGTTGGTGCAGCTTCAATTTATTCAGAGAGGATGTGCGGTTTATGCTTTCAGATGTTGTCGGAAACTTACGTACGTTTTGATGTTTACATATTTTATTGACTTTTGTGATTTCAAGGAAGGAAGCTCACTTTGACATAAATGTGAATTCTGAAAGCAACCTGTCAGGGTAATGAATGAAATTACATTAATAGGGCTTAATCTATAGAAATGGCCATTGCACATACATACTAAAGGTTATTATACAAGACTTTTTAATGCGAATTTGCATAGATGTTTGGGAATTTTGTAAGATAATCAGGTTTTTGAACTCAGCTATAATATTTATGCTAAATATTACAAATTGTTGTCAATAACTTTGGTAGTCTAATAAAACAGACATGTTGTCTATCAGAGTTTATATTTTATTATTTCTAAATAAAATTTACCTTCAGTGGGACAATTTAAAAAATTTATATACTTTGAACTAGTTTCTAATTTTTTTTGAAAAGTCATTGTTGTCAAAAGTTCTACATCTTCATTTGTTATTGTTATTATGCATTGTGTTGAAAAAAAAACAATTTATTTTGGGCCTGCAAACTTCGAGGTTGCATAATCAAGTTCAATAACCAAGACGAGATGATCTATAAAGCATAGTAGATTCCAAAGGAAATTATAAATAATCTTATTTAATAATATTTCGCTCAATATATTTTATTTGTTATTATGTAGACTTATGGAACAACAGTAGCAATGCGTGATTTATAACTTGCAGGTCATTTTCTAATGTTTTGATCAAATCTTAATTACAGGCAATGCATATGATCATCAACTATAAGAAGTTAATAAACTCCATTTGCTTTGCTTTCGCCTTTTTCGGATAAATTTGACCTGGTTTCATTAAAATAAATCAAAGCATTTTGCCAGTATTATAATTCATAATTAAGCTGTGTTTGAATTCATCGCAATAAAATTTTATACCTTCTGGATATACAACGGTTGTTGCCGGTTGAACTATTGTCGTTTGTTGAAGTTGTGGCGGCATTGGCATCTGTGATGGGTACGGCGCGGGTGCAGCTGGTGGATACGGTGTTGTTATAGGCTGTGGAGGATAGTATGGGACAGCTACAGGTGTAGGTGTAGGGGCAATTTCTGGAGGTGCTGTTGGATACGGGGTTTGTTCATATGAGGGTGGTGGAAGCTCGCTCTTTTCAGCCATTATATTTTCTAAGTTCGTAAAATGTGATATATAGAAAAGAACAGATTCTACTTACCTTACTAAGCAATTGCAAACTTAAATGTAAAATGACAAACGTATTCATTTCCTGTTCGGAGCGGAAACAGCAGTACAAATATGGTAAACAATATACGTCAAAATTCTCATAAATGTAACAACTTTCTTCTAAATGTACACATAGTTACACATTAAACCTAAACTAACAAGAGATTTTAACAAATATTAGTAAGGTACGTATTAACATAAAACATAAAATTCACAATTAGTGACAAAGTTTAACTACAATCTCATTTATCTTCTGAAACTTAGATTTTGTGAATCAACAATTCTTTGTCCAAACATGCTCTCTTTAATAATCGACTTTATTACAAACCTTAAATTAGGTTTATTTAACGGTTAAACTAAGTTTGGGGTAATTTCATTACCCCACGAGCAACTAGAATATGATTTTGTGCTCAAATCAAATAGGAAGAACCTGATTTTTTGTGAATTTTCCACATTTTTTAAGTACTTTTTGTCTGCTCAATATGGGACAACTAATTCTTTTGTTTAGAGATTTTAAACATAGATCCTGGGAAACAAATTTTGCATATCTGCAGTATATCAAACACGCTAAAATCGCTCGAGAAATTCAATCCATTCAACCATATTGTATCAAGAAATAAGGAAAAACGTTCTTGGCAACTCACAAAAGAACATCGTCTAGACTCTAGAGGCTTGGTGATGAATTAGATCTAATAAGGGCTTTCTGACTATGATTAAAAACCAGGTATTCAAAAAGTGCTTACCTTCACAGATAGCTATTGTGCATAATCTGTTTCGAAATTGACTCATTAGAAAATAATATAATTGAAATATTTAAGTTAGTAATATATGATCACATTTACTATGAACGAAAAAAAATCGAAATGGACAAAAAATGCAACAAAGAAAACCAGAAAGAAAAGAAAAAGGAACTATAAATTGTAACAGAAAGTGGACTATTGTAAGCTCAATTAGCAACATTTACTAAATGAAAATAGCTATGTTCAAAAGTTGTGTAGTGCTTGTGGTATGTTGCTCAAGAGGAAAAGCGTGTGGTGCAATGGCTGCGCCTATCTTTATGTGAAGTGCACTGATCTTGGTCATGCTTCTCGATGTGACACTGAAGATTATAGATCCCAACGCTGCTGTATTCCTCCTCAGGCCAGACTAAGCAGTTTGCAGGCCTCAACTTATTGAACACTTCATATAATTCCAGCAAGATTATTTTGAAGCTAAGAACCATTCTTTATTCAGATATTACCCTGATCAAACGTGCCCCGAAAAGTGCTAGAATTCAGAAAGCCTGCCATTTCTCAAATCGTTTATAAAATATGCTACAAACAACCCGAGAGATATCAAGAACTTGGAGCATCTTCTAGCATTCCCTGAAATATGCATCTGCGCTGAGCACCGAGGAGGCAAGTATAAGAAACCAAAACGTTTCATTGAGAAGTATAGTCAGAATGGATTTTCTACATTTTTAAAATTTCACTATTTCAAATGTAAATCGAAATGTTTTAGGAATTTAAATTTTCCTCAACTTGTACAAAAGAAGATAGAGGAGTTTGACGTTAAAAGCGCAGTAAGAATTGTTTCATCATACGACTGCATTGCTGAGACAGCAGACAAAATAGATTTCGAGATGAGAAGGAAGCACCCATGCAGCAGATTATTAAGTGGTTGACATTTACTAGTTTGAATCTTACTTAGTGAGGACAATCCTTGTCAAAAAGAGCTTTATATCGTTTTCCCCAGGCTTAGCTGGTAGACCTGTTCAACGAAGACCGCAGTTATTCAAAGACCTGGTTGTGGAGGACAACGGAACAGCAGCAATCAATCTTTGTGTTGCTCTCACAGATTTCATTAATGTAGTTTTATCTGGTAAATCACATCAGATTGTATTTTTCGGAGCGAATTTGTTTGCTCTGAAAAATCAAGAGGTTACCAACCCATAGCAGTAAGAAACATGCTACTTCGTCTTATAGGTAAATGTGCTGGGAAGTGTGTAGCATCTGAGAGGAAGAGAGAATTTGGTCAAATCGAATTGGTGTACAACACCACCTCAAAGGAGCAGAAGCTTCGTGATTTTAAAAGTAGATACCTAGATATCAAATTGATTGCAGTTGAGAATCTCATAGCTCTTGGATCTCCTCTAGGTCTTAATGCCCAGTGCAAACCTCTTGAAAGTAAGACAGCTGAGTTCGAACACCTCTAAGGCAACCTTCTATTATTAGAAGTTCAAACTGCTTTGTTTCTTTTGAAAAATTATATAAGCATGCCAAAGCTTATTAATTTATAATCATGTCATAACTCAATGTATCTGAAGATATTACTAACGTCGCCTTAAATGCTACAAGTCTTTCTTAAGCCAGACTTCCTCCAACACTTGGAGGGATAGGGTTGCCTTGCACTGCTCTCATGGCGCTTGCTGCATTTCTTTCCTCATAGTTTGCCTCTAACAGCCTGGTATGTTCCTTGCTTACAGATGTTGTTCATTATGACGCACACTATTTGATTGAAAACATTCCGATTTTCGGAATTCTAGGTGATTTTAAATCTCTTACCAATATAATCTCTGGATATATTTCTGTATTAATTAAAATTTCCGACTGCTGCCAGGGTCTTTGATTAGTAAAAAGATTACTACGTTTAATAAAAGCTTTAAAAAATATTTAAGTAGTGCGCAATTAAGGCCAAGATTTGCTCTAATCGATAAAATTTGTTGTTTTTTTTGTTATTTTCTTCTAATACAATGCGTCATACGATACCCTACTAGCTTATACACAAAATTAATAAAAGGTACGAACAAAACTAAAATTCATTTATTGAAATTACTACATTAATTATAATAAATTTCATATCTCTCCTGCCACATTGCACAACGATCAAATAAAAACAAAATAAAGAAATCAGAATACGAAATAGAAATGTTCTTTTGCTGCTTCACCTAAAATTGAAAACGGTCAGCTAAGACTAGTAGTTAGTAGTTTACTTCCTTTAATAAAACTCATTATTCATTGTAAACAACCTGCAAAAATCAGTTTGAAAGTCAAAGCAATAAATTGTTTAAGCTTATGGTTGTTCAAATCTCACTTGACGATTGAATTCGTGGCTGCCCGCAGCCATAAGGGTCATGCTGTAGCCGATCGTTAGCAGTGTTGCCACAAACCCTTTCAATAAGTCAGAAATGGTTGGCTGAACATTTTTGCGACGTCAGCAGTCCAAATGTTTGGCCTCCAAGCGCCACAAACCTTAACCCCATGGATTACTTTGTATTT
>CABFPE010000015.1:1187985-1214244 GCA_900660155.1 Hofstenia miamia
AAAGAGCTTTATATCGTTTCCCCTAGGCTCATCTGGTAGACCTGTTCAACGAAGACCGCAATTATTCAAAGACCTGGTTGTGGAAGACAACGGAACAGCAGCAATCAATCTTTGTGTTGCTCTCATAGATTTCATTAATGTAGTTTTATCTGGTAAATCACATCAGATTGTATTTTTCGGAGCGAATTTGTTTGCTCTAAAAAAATCAAGAGGTTACCAACCCATAGCAATAGGAAACATGCTACTTTGTCTTATAGGTAAGTGTGCTGGGAAGTGTGTAGCATCTGAGAGAAAGAGGGAATTTGGTCAAATCGAATTGGTGTACAACACCACCTCAAAGCAGCAGAAGCTTCGTGCGAAAACCATGAGTGATTTTAAAAGTAGATACCTAGACATCAAATTGATTGCAGTTGAGAATCTCATAGCTCTTGGATCTCCTCTAGGTCATAATGCCCAGTGCAAACCTCTTGAAAGTAAGACAGCTGAGTTCAAGCACCTCTAAGGCAACCTTCTATTACTAGAAGTTCAAACTGCTTTGTTTCTTTTGAAAGATTATGTAAGCATGCCAAAGCTTATTAATTATCTGCGCACTGCTCTATGCCTTCTCAACGACAACCTATTAGATGAGTATAATCAAGTCATAACTCAATGTATCTGAAGATATTACTAACGTTGCCTTAAATGCTACAAATCTTTCTTAAGCCAGACTTCCTCCAAAACTTGGAGGGATAGGGTTGCCTTGCACTGCTCTCATGGCGCATGCTGCATTTCTTTGCTCATAGTTTGCCTCTAACAGCCTGGTATGTTCCTTGATGTTGTTCATTATGACGCACACTATTTGATTGAAAACATTCAGATTTTCGGAATTCTAGGTGATTTTAAATCTCTTACCAATATAATCTCTGGATATATTTCTGTATTAATTAAAATTTCCGACTGCTGCCAGGGTCTTTGATTAGTAAAAAGATTACTACGTTTAATAAAAGCTTTAAAAAATATTTAAGTAGTGCGCAATTAAGGCCAAGATTTGCTCTAATCGATAAAATTTGTTGTTTTTTTTGTTATTTTCTTCTAATACAATGCGTCATACGATACCCTACTAGCTTATACACAAAATTAATAAAAGGTACGAACAAAACTAAAATTCATTTATTGAAATTACTACATTAATTATAATAAATTTCATATCTCTCCTGCCACATTGCACAACGATCAAATAAAAACAAAATAAAGAAATCAGAATACGAAATAGAAATGTTCTTTTGCTGCTTCACCTAAAATTGAAAACGGTCAGCTAAGACTAGTAGTTAGTAGTTTACTTCCTTTAATAAAACTCATTATTCATTGTAAACAACCTGCAAAAATCAGTTTGAAAGTCAAAGCAATAAATTGTTTAAGCTTATGGTTGTTCAAATCTCACTTGACGATTGAATTCGTGGCTGCCCGCAGCCATAAGGGTCATGCTGTAGCCGATCGTTAGCAGTGTTGCCACAAACCCTTTCAATAAGTCAGAAATGGTTGGCTGAACATTTTTGCGACGTCAGCAGTCCAAATGTTTGGCCTCCAAGCGCCACAAACCTTAACCCCATGGATTACTTTGTATTTGGCGCAGTAGAAGGAGACTCCAATTGCTGTGCCAGCAATACAAGAGTTCCATTAATGGATAAAATCAAGATAGTCTTTGAAGTACTGCAGTTATATATATGTTTTGCATATGCTTGTAATATGTACAGCATTTACTTTGATAATCATGATTTCAAAAATAACATTATTCTAAAAAGCAATAATTTCGAGCATTTAAATATTTTAATAAATGCAAGTTGTAACATATTGATTACTTAATTATATAACTAGTGAAAACTTTATAAACCTCTCATGCTATATTATGCTGTTTTGTTCAATTCCTATTAATCATATGTATTAAATCTGCATCGAATATGCATACAAATTTAAACCTACTTTAATTCTAAGATATGCGTGCATTCCTGTGTAAATGTAGAGAAAATTTAGTGCAATTAACCCCAAAATTACAGTGAATTCCAAATCCTGTGAATGCATCGTGCCTAAATATACAGTCATTGAAGAAACTAAAAGAAAGAGTTTAACAATTTGGATAGTAATTTGAAATTTATAAGTTGGAATGATTTCAAATGAAAGACACTCTTAAAATTCAATTGCAATAATTAATTAAGCCATAAGGAAGTTGAGTTCATGAGGGCACAATTTATGCCATTATTTTGCATTCATAATAGCAGGCAGGTCAAATAATTTCGTACTCAAACTCACCGGTCAGACAGCCAAAGTTTGAACAGATATATATATATATATATATATATATATATATATATATATATGCGGAAGTTTTCACTAAGAATCAATGCATTAATGTGAGCAAACAATAAGTTAAACATAAAATATTATGCATATAAAGCCTCAGCAGATATTAATTTTTTCCAAATATCGGAAATTCGTTTTTTAAAACTTGTTACTATTCGAATTTCTTACACAAGAATCCAGATCTTAGTTGGTAAGAAATTGTCCAAAACCGTGGTAAAAAGTGCTAAAAAATAGCTGAAATTGGAGCAAACAGTTGTTCAAAATGATCAAAAATTATATTTTTCTACAGTAAGACCATGTCGAATTACAATAAAAAATAATCGTTTGCCGGTTTTGTTCCCTGGCTAAAAATGTAATGTAGGTTGGTTTGTATCTAATAAGGTGTATGAAAAAAATGAGCTCCAAAACACATGCAGTAAGCGCTGGATTTACACATGCTGGGCAGGGCTGTGGTTTCGGGGGGGGGGTCTTTGCGTCCCTGTTGGGTCAATTGGCCCCACTTCCCTTCTTCCATGTATCCTGAATACAAAACTCCATAGTATGAATTCTAATATTCTGTAACTAAGCTAGAGTGAATATATTTTAGTTAAAATATATAAACTACTAATGCCATTCTATTGAAAATTCAATGAAAAAGTGCGAAATTATTTCATATCAGTAAAACTATGATTAATTAATTGAACTTTGCGAGGCCATGTCCTCCCTAACTTGCAAATGCGAGCCACGGGCCTGAATGCTGCCCTCTCACTTGGAGCCTCTTAGAAAATTATGAATCAGAAAAAATCAGAAGTAATTGGCGTGCCATGGGAAATTACGTCCAGTTCCTCATTTCAGTTAGTTTTTCTTTACTAGAGAAATTCTCAGAAAGGATTCCAAAATATCCAAAGATCTTCAGTTTTAGGTTTCCCTGTAACTACTCAACGTCTTGATAAAAGGATCATTATTAGCAGCCACATGGGTAAGCTGAGATTCTAAAATAGGTCTTTGGGGTGTAAAAGCTTTAAGGACCTCTTTGAAAAAAAGGTTGTGAACTGAAAGTTCACAATGCAAAGAAAGCTGATCACAATCAGTTGGCCCTATTTAGCATAAAGTGGAAAGCCTTCAGGAGAAATAATCAGACCCATTATGAAAAGTGGACCTTGCATAATCACCCGATCTTCTAGAACTTCCTCCAACCGAGAACATTTGCCAATTTGCAAGATGTCGTAATAAGTGTTGAGTGGCATCTATTGGAATCGAAAATTTAGCAAAATTTGATAGCAAGGCATAAAAATATAGGGGACTGTGTTTCCAGAATTGTAACTGTTTTATTGATATTTTTATATTTTATTGAATTTCTATGAAGAAAATTGTCCAGTACCGTGCATATGACATATTTTGTAAGGTTATTTTGAAACTTTTTTGCACAATTTTATTAAAACTGTCTAATTTTCAAAATTTCTTTCTTTATGGAGATTTAGCAATTGGGTTGATTGATTAATGATGAGCTGAAAACTTTGAATCATATTTCACATTTCTTAATATTATTCATTACCCATTCTAACACATAGTGATATATTTGCAGATAAATAAAATTACGTACCATCTTTTTTAACGTAAGGAAGACTGTAGATCACAAACACAAGCAAAGAAGAAAAACTATAAATGTAGAAAATTGCTGCGATTTTTCCCGCAAGTGGTCTTTGCACCTTATTTCCAATGTAAATCAATGCGTGGCATGGTACACATAGAACAATTAAGAAGTTACTAACGCTTGAGCATATATCCATCAAGTCCGTCTGCCATACATTCTTACTTGATAACACTAATTTAGTATAAAGCTAAGAGCTATATTATCTATGTATGCAATTATTACACTAGTTTGAATTACATTTTATAATGCTTACGCCCTATATGTACAGTTGGAAAACAATGCGAAACTTTTTTATAAATTTTGAAAAATACGATTTCTAGATTTTTATAATTTTGTTTTTACCAAACGTTCAGTATGAAAACATTGAATTCTACTTAATACATAATTTTACTTGTTTTCATCGTTATTTTTACCCCATTTTCCTAGTTAAGACTAGTTTCCTTGCTATCAAATTACGATTTCTATTTACAGAGATACATTTTTTTATTTTCGCAAGTAGTAATTGCGTTGTTTTCATTAACAGATCATTCGCTAGATGGCATAATGTCAGTAAATTAGAAAGGAACACTACATGCATTTGTTTATATGAAATATGTGTAATATTTACTTACTTTTGTATTTCTATTGTAGTACGCTCCATTAGAAATTTGAAATAGCAACATACGCAACAAACTCTTGATGTAAATAAATGAATGAAATCATAGATCTCAAAATTGTTTGGGAAACTTTGCTTAAATTGGATAACTATGCTGTTCTTTTGAACTTACGTAAAAGGTTGAATGCAAGACAATATAATGTAGACTGATTTGCTTCTAGATCTTGTACCAACCTAGTGAAGTATAATAATCTATGCAATTGTGTATATTGTTTCACGTAATAAATAATTCTGCGAACAATTCTGGACATCAAAATAACAAGATTGTCAAAGGAACATGATAGGCTATATGTAATATTGATACGTTACCATGTCATAGATAATGAATTTACTAAAATTTTTATGTTTTATGGCAATATACCTCGTAAAGCCATTCTTTCAAACATTATGTATAACTAAGTATATAGAGTTCAGGATAATAAAACAAAAATTATAGGATCATGGAGCCCATTGAACGACTTTTCAATCAATATAAAGATTGTAACCTGCAAGAATGGGAAAAGGTTTGGTACTTCAGCAAGAAGATTGTGGTCCAAACGTTGTCAACTGACCTCCACATTCTGCCCCACTTGAACCTGTCTATATGCGTAAGACAGTGATATGCTTTCAAGGAGTTATTTTTGGGGGTGTTTCTACTATGAAACCAGAAAGGAAAATAAATTGAAAAACATACATTGTATTTTGGATGAGAAAATGGAAAATTCTATTGAACTATGTAATTGTAGTGTTTTTCAACAGGATAAGACGCCTTGCCATACTTCAAAACGTGCCATGGAATGGTTCAAGAACAAAGGCATACCTGTTCTTTCATGGCAGGGATATAGTGCCGATTTGAACGTGATTAAAGATCGTCTACATCAAATTTAGCTCCTTGCCAGCCCTCAAACAAAAGCTATCCGCATGTAGAGAATGGAAACAAATCAGGGAAATTTGTGCCAGACTGGTTGAAGAATATCTACAAGGATTGGGACTGTAAAGACAAATACTGAATGATGTTTCCTTCATTAGGAATTTTCATTTCAAATTTTCTAAACTGCTTTGAGACTACTTGTACTAACTTCTTAAGTGTAATGCTGTTCATGAATTACTTTTGAGACTAACTAACTAATATATATATATATATATATATATATATATTCTATTAAAAAGAACTCTAGTTACATAATGTTGGAATTTAGCAGGTGCATTAGAGTCTGATTTCAAATAATATCAACTCCTGATGGACGATTTTTCCTTTAATGTAGAATTTTGCCATTTTCGGAAATTTTATGTTGGTTTTTAATGGATCATTTGGTAGCATTGATGCCCATTCTTTAGACTTAGTGTCAAAAATTTGTTGCAGTGTTGATTATGGAGGAGCATTGTTTGATAGACGCCTTCTTCTGAGTTTTGGCATTGGGGGCAGCGATGACAATAGAGAAATTTTATCATTTTCGGTAGGCAGATGATTAATGGGGATCATTGGCTGACTAGTAGGGTTCAGAAAATTATTCAATGTGTCTAGAATGTTGTTTCTGAACGACTAATATATTTTCCAATACTTCTTCAAAACTTTGAAGCTGTGCACATGTCACATACTGGTTTTCTTCAATTTGGGTGGTTTGATTTACATTAGTTGAGGTTGACAATAACTGTTGATCAATTTCTTCTAGTTGTTAATTTAATTCTAAAACAATGTCAATTAGCTCTTCCTTTAAATTTGTGGCAGTATAATTCGTGGATATTTCATATAAAGAATTCCTACAGGAAGGAAACGAGTTAGTCTTAGAACCAAGCATGGGGAAGTATCTTGGTTGTTCCATAGTAAGGTATAACCAGGGAAAAAGTTTAGTAATAAAATACCTTATAGCACAAATTTTCCAATTTTCAATGAAGAGTATTCGGTACCAATTAATGAATAACATACATTTTTGGAAAGGTATAACACAATTGTCTTCATCATAAGAAAAACAATTTTCTTCATTACAAGAACAGAAAATCCATTTTCAGCATTGTGTTCTTTTTCACAGTCTTGGGTCACCATCTAGCATCATCAGGGATCATATAAGACTAGCATAAACCACTTTATAACGATTTAGTGAACTAGAATCAACTACTTGCAAGTAGGCAATAGAACTCCAATTAAAGAAGCATGGATATTTACTATGAATTAAAGTACTGCATGCATTCAGTGAAACGTTAAACAGAAATAATGATTGAGAGTAAATAGCTACAGGTTGAAATTGTACGTAATTGAGTCACTAATACTGAGTTAGTTTACATGGTGAAAATGTCGACCCTGATCATTTTATCCGCCATCATGAAATAAATTAACTAATAAGCCATCGGTAAATAAAATCCTTTACTGAAAAGGGTTACACTTCCTATAGGACTACGGGCAGGACCTACACATGAGATACAAGAAATCTAACCTCTGTCTTCTCCAGATTTGATTTAGCTACAAGTTGTCATTTGATATAACAGATAATAGAGAGAATGCAGCTACAAAGTTTTAATACTAAAATTTTTAATAACCGCACTGCACACAATATTGACCTATTTATACATGGGAGGATCCTCCCGAAATAATAGTAAATACATAGTATTTACTAGTACCGGTTTGTGATAAAGACCTGTTATCCAACGAAGCTGAAGTAGGTGGAATCTTTCAATTTTTTAAGAATTGTGATTGGCGGAAACCAAATATATATATATATATATATATATATATATATATATATTATATATATACATGTATATATATATATATATATATATATTGTAAGAAATGTCAGAGTTAAGTTGGGAACTATTTTTAAAAACCATAGAACAGCTAAAACTAAAAAGTAGTGCAATATTTAGTATATTTGTGGATTTCTTAAAAGTTTCTTGATGAAATCAGATAATATGTTTGAAATTTTTAAGTTTCTTAAAATAATTGTATACAAATTCAAAAAATATATTATAAATTTGCTATTTTTCCACCATATTGTAAAATCACATTCCTTAAATACCCTAACTAATGGAAGTTTACTTTCTTTATTTACATTGCATCAATAAAAATACGAGGTTTGAAAATAAAAATAATCATATTTAGATTAGATATATTTTGGATAAAAGCAAAATTGTAAGCTTTATGACACTAAATTTTCGTATCACACACGACATGTTGTGTTGTGTACATAACATACCACGGCAATCCTGACATTGGAATCCTAAATAAATTTACAGGGTTAACTAAAAATATTGATGCAGTTTTGTTGAAGCACTATTAATATTTTTGTTCACGCGATGGCGTACGCAGAAAAACGATTATGAATGCTATCTTAACGCAGTACTGGAAATATGTATTCGACCACCTTGCTATTTTGAATAAATAATGAACATTCATTGGATAGAGTGTGCACAAAATTATAACTAATTGTTACTTTGATTAAGAAAGGAAAATTTGTGTGGCGAATACCATAAAATATGTAGAATAACAATTGGCTATTAATTTTTAATCCAAATTAGAAAACTTGTAGTGGCCATCTGAAAAAAAATTTAACAAATGAGCAAATCCGAAAAAAGTAAATTCAAAATAAGATGCATACATTAATAATTGATGCAATACAAGCACTAAGCAAGAAAATTGTCCCTTCTAATATTTTGTAGGATGTCCCTTTGAGCGAATAACAGCTTCAAGGCGATCCGGGATTGAGGCAAAAAGTCTTTCAATAAAGCTGTTGGGAATTGCGAAAAAAATGTTTTCTTTATTGCTTTCAACAGCTCGTGTTCAGTGTGAAGAGTATGTTGTCCAATCCGATATTTGACCTCTTTTCACATATTTTCAATGTTAAGGTCTGGAGATTGACCAGGCCAATCATCAAGGATAACAATCCTCTTATTGTGGAAGAGGTTTTTCATTTCTTTTGAGGTATGACATGGAGCACCATCCTGCTGATATATTGAATCACTTGTAAGAATTGGTAGGAGTTCCTTCTGTAGAATCCAAGCATATTGTGAGCTTCGGAGAGTACCAGTAATGTGAACAATCTTGTGAAGGCCATGCTTCAATACTGCAGCCCATACCATGACAGACTTCCCACCATACTTCATGGTCCCCGAATAAACTGAGGCAAGAACTTTTGCACAGTTTTTCTTTTTATCTTTTTATCAATATTATTTTTGATTAATAGAGCTCAAAACTTGACTCATCTGAAAATATAAAATTAAACCAATTTTCAGACGAATTGTCTCTCATCAACTGGGCGACCTCATCCGGCGTAATCTTTGCTTTGAGGTTAAGAATAGCTTTCAGGACGGCATAAAAGTCCCAATGAGTACTCCTTCAGAATGTTTTGGCCTTACGAGGTGACCATTAGCCCATTCATTGCGAAGTTCTTCTGAAATCTTAATGGAATTTCGCTTTGAAAGGCACACAAGAGCTGATTGGAAAGTCTTGGAGGTCTTCTTTGATCTTCCGGACTTTGGCTTGAGGGCAATGATGTTTTCAGAAGTGAAACGTCTGTTAATATCCCCGGCACTGATTCATTCCTTCCAAATGTTTGGGGATAATCAACTCGTGGATGGCAATAGGTATGTAACCAGGCATCATATATGTCGAAAAAAGGCTGTGATTAGATATTTTCAAACTAAATAAACTGAAAAAAGCTCAGCCAATGAAATTTTTTTCAGATTCTCTGATTTGGTCTGAAGTAGCCGAATACATTTTTCCCAAGAAAAAATTAGCTAACCACAAGCATTGTAGGATTTCTCCTTGAGATTTAAGGTAAACATTGATAATTATTTCTCAACATTGATGAATTCCTCTTTCTTCAACACCAAATTAATGAAAAATTACCTATGACATTCTTGGAGACAATTTTTTCGAAATATTTATGGCACATCATGGGTGGCCGAATTCTTTTTTCCAGTACTGTATATGACATAAAAAATTGTAACAAATAATAAATAGCTTTACATTTTTACGTCGTTTCCAATTTTTTTTGCATGGATAAGCAGCGGGGTGCTGCAGGTGAATATTAAAAAAATCTCTTCTGAGTCCTGCTTCCTTTCCAATATGAGAATTCTTCAAATATTTCACTCCAGGGTAGCATATTTTCATCCCTGTGCCATCGCTCATTTGTGTTGGAGTCTGATAGTGAATGCTTAGGTTCCATATTCAATTGAATGAATGATAAGTTATGCATACTCCCTTATTTTATTTGCTGTGCTTTTACATATGCCCCAATGCAAGTAAATCAAGAAATTCTATGAAGCTCAGACAAAACTACATGTAAATTATTCACGATAATAAGTTTCATAAATATATAAAGCAAACAACTAGAATAACCTCATATAGCACTTCTACAGCTGCCGCCAAAAGTCTCTTGACTTAGACATAATATTGATTTTGTTAATATTTTTTCACATAATTGACGTTTAAAAGGGAATAAGACACCTATATTCAAGCAAAAACATCATACAGGCATTATACAAGATACAGAAATGTTTAATGTTCAATACTTCGTGGCTTTGCCACCATTATTCAGTACGGCGGCTACTCGCCTGGGCATACTTTCTGCCAGCGTTTTGCACATATCAACGGTGATTTCAGTGCACCATACTTTCTTAATAATCTCCACAAGTTCATTGTAGCTGCCTGGGTTGTGCGCGGCGACTTTAGACTTAACAACAGCCCACAAATTCTCAATTGGGTTGAGGTCTGGGCTATTTCGTGGCCAAGGCGACAACACCTTATCATTGGTTTTAGGCGTTCTTGCAACATCTGCATGTAATTAGCAGCCCTCATTGTCTCATTAGGCGGTAAAAACCACAGATTGCCTCGTAGCGCTAAAGTTGCCCCAGACCATCACACTGGGTGAGTGCTTGACAGTGGGAACAACGTACCTAGGATGAAAACGAGCACCTACCGGTCTGCGAACGACTGACGCTCCACGATTGGCGAACTGACGTAGTGTCGTTTCGTCGCTAAACAACACTCGGTGCCACATTTCTGCTGTATAATGCGAGACAGCGCGACAAAACGCTAACCTGTCCTTGATGTTTTTCGCCGACAAAAGTGGCTTCTTTGCTGGGCGATAGGCTTTTAAGCCAAACTTGGTGCCCAATCGCCGTTGAACTGTTCTGGTGGACACCTGTGAAGGCAAGCGTGTCGAAATTGATGATGCAGAAGCAGTCGGGTTGGCCACACTCGCTCTTCTTATCATCCTGTCGGTTGCTGGTGACGTGATGCGAGGGCGGCCACGCCGTGGTCGCGACTCATAGCTGCCAGTGTCGCGAAATCGCTTCATTGTATAACTGACGCATTGTTTGGAGAGTCCCAGCTGCTGCGCGACCTTATTTTGTAGCATTCCAGACTGACAGAGAGCCACAATTTGTGCACGAGTGGTCGTAGGCAATTCAGACATAACTTATAATGACAATAAAATAGATATTACTGTTATAATATACTGCCTCGCGCATTATTTCATTGGCTCACGAACACATGCGCACACGTCTACAGAGGCATGCACGCGCCAGTGAGTCATTCGAGTGGTATGTAAGCTGTCCACCGTGTCTAATCAGGCGTCGGTGTCTCACTATACGCGTTATGCCTAGTAGTCAAGAGACTTTTGGCGGCAGCTGTATACATAAAATAACTGTCATTTGCTTATAATGATGGTACCAATTATACTATACTATGATGATAGTGCTAATAAATATGTCAAAAATCCGAAATAAACTCCATTCAATGAAAAACCTAATCGTATTTTTAAGAACATTTGTGTAAAGCACATTACATGATACGTGATGGCGGCTCTAGTCTCATTTTCTACATTGGATTAAATTGAATTTGATGCTGATAAAATTGAATTAGATGTAGATTAATTTTAAGTTGTCTTAGATTAATTTGAAATAAACTTAGGTAAATATGAATTCGACATATATATTAATCAAATTTGAAATATATTAGCTTGAATTTTTGTTAGATTGATTTGAAGATCAAAAGGAGTAGTTGTCTAAGGTAAAAGCCCATATGTCAAATTCGTAAGGGAATTTGGTAGGTTATGAGGGTAATATCGAGTGTAAAACTCTCTCTTAAATCTTTCGTATCAAGCAGAGGCTTCAATATCCAGAATTCAGTCCAAGTTATTCAAGCAAAATATATCGTTTCTCTCACATCTTGGAACATATTTGCAATATATGGAATTGCATTGAACAAGGCCTACTATATAATACAACCGTGGCATTTACATGCTGGGTTCGAAATAATAAGACCAATGCAGTATATTCATTTCGACATCTACATCAGGACCTGGTTACTATAGAAATCAGCTTGCAACAAATTTCTTAATAACCAACTTTTAACGTAGAATTGAATAAAACAAATTTGGAAAAATTTTGTGACGTAGCGTTTGCGCTATGGTTCACTGTTTTACAGATATTTTGCAAAAATGCATATTTTAATTATTTTTAAAATGCAAAAAATGATAATAGTCTCAGGGTTCTATCGATTGCTCACAGTGGTATAAAACGCTTGAAAATCAGATCAAACCTAAATGAACTGATCGGCCAAAAATGGCAATTTTTTGAGTTATTTGAAATTGATCCATTCAATTTCGAAGATACTATTATGCACCTCGGTTACAAAAGCTGAAAAATTAAAAGAGCCAATGGGTTGTGCATAACATGATAAAACTAGATAATTTTTACGGTTTTTATATAAATGGAAATTTTGAATAGGCATTTTATCCAATTTCACTAGAAGTTCTTGGGATATAAGCTTCATGTTATTCAAGACTATATTGAAATCAAATAGATTAGTTCATAATGTTTGACATTAAATGGCTTTGGTCTAATAAAATTACTATTTTTTTAATACGGCCAAAATATCCTTTTTCATATAACAAGTAAATCGAAATAAGGT
This sequence comes from Hofstenia miamia, assembly GCA_900660155.1. NCBI lineage: Eukaryota > Metazoa > Xenacoelomorpha > Acoela > Hofsteniidae > Hofstenia > Hofstenia miamia. The sequence continues at coordinate 1,200,502 of CABFPE010000015.1, forward strand.
TATGCGGCTAGATATTTTTGTAGTATCGGAGCTGGTTATTTATAGGCCAGTCTAGTGTTTTCTCATGTTTGTAAATATGTTAATGGCTAAATTTTATATAAGATGATACTTTTATTGTAAATACAGAACAGTTTTAGTAATGTTTAGCTGAAAAGTCAGACCTGCGTTAGCCTCACTGATATTACACTTTGACATAATTTTTTGAAGTATGAACTGGAGTTTTTAAATTAAAATTTATTGCGTCTATAAGAGTTAATTCCATTAAATTTCGTAACGAGAATCAAACTATTAGAAATGCCACTAAAAGCTTAAGATTAATGCATATTGAATATAACTTGTGTAGGACAAACTTCAACACAATTATGTAGAAAAATTCAAAAACACAAAACATCTACAGAAATATTAAATCTCTTAAAGATCTGTGAATCTCAATTCAATTATATTATATAATATTCGGCCTATGCAATTTACACTGAGAGGAGCTGAATCATATTATATATTATTCTTTGAAATCAACATTGAATAAAAAGGAGGATAATGTTTTTAAGACAGTATTCTCATTTACTTTATAAAGTAAATTTACATCAAATTTTGCAAAAAATTAATAAGGAAAATTTGCTTACGATGCTAATTATTAGCGAAATATATATGGGTGATTACATTTTTCTGCAAATTGTATTGAAATTGATTAATATTAAGAAGCAAAATGTAACACTAAATATTAAAAAACCTAAAAAATGTGTGTATCCAAATAGGGATGCTATTTGATAGAAATGGTGTAGTTCTTGACTTCGAGGTCTCTGCAAGTAAAAATGAATTTTTAAATGAAATGATTATTAATGCTGGTTGTATTTATAAAATATTCTTTTTCATGAATAGTTCTAGAACAAGAACTGTTGAATAATAACATCACTTCAATTGATTTGGTCAAAATCATGTGATATTGTTCAATTAGGAAATATATGCTCCAACATATTAATAAATATGCTACTTTACGGAAACAAAGACATGAAAAAGCCTTGTTGGGACCAATTTAAGTTATAACTCTGGTAGAAGGTCGCCTGAAATTCATTCCTATTAATGATAAGCACACTGTGTTGCATTAAAATTATATTTTCCAACTCTACCTACTGCTATTTTTACCAATTCATTATTTTTCATTGATATTCATGTTCCGTTTAATAAAGTCTATTTATTATTATTATTATTATTATTTATAATGAATATTGAATATTTTAAGAAATTGAAATGGCGGAAAATAGCATTACTTAATCACGATCACTGCGTGTAATAACAATGTTTGAACAATTGCTTCCACCAAAATCACACATCTTAAGTGGAAACCTTGTGTTTGCAACACCCTAAAAATGAAATACAGCGAATTTTCAAAATTAAAATCTCATGCAGTTTAGGTTTAAATTTACATTATAAGCATTTCAATTATATCTTGTGCGTTCAACCCCTATTTTATCAGCTAATATGCCACCATGATTATTTTCTGGATCCGCCCCTGTTTTTATAAAAGTAGTTATGTATTACAATGCTAGTGAAAGTCATTTATTTTCCTCTAAAAATGCACTGGAACTAATTACTTCGAATCGTTCTTGACATAGCGCACATCTGTCGCAGCAGAAGAGCATCCAGTAATCAATGTGTCCGAAAGGAAAATTTCTTACTTGTTTCAACTAAAATGAACATCAAATCAAAACGAAGTACCACTATATTTAATTAATTTGTATTGAAATATTATTTAAGAAGTTGGATATGAATCTGGTGACCTATGGGTCGGGTTGGCTATTAGCAAATTTGAAAATCTTGGGGCATGTGTGGGTATATTGGGGAGCATACTTTAATGCAATTTTGGGAATTTCTATTAGGCCGTATTGCTGTGACTGAAGTATTGATAGTTGAAATGATTAACAAGTTTTCTTTGAAAATTTCCAATTTGAGCCTATGGAAGCAACAAAGTATTGCGACTGTTTCTTGACATGTGCCAAGATACCCCAAACCCATTTAGGCATGCCGTAGTAAAGTCAGAGGTCTTGAGACCGAGGCGTTTAAGAATTTTTTATAGAATCTTGAAAAATTTAAAGATATTCCCAGGCTGTGTGAGGTTAACATAATGAATGTTTAAATAAAAATCTGTAAGAATTAATGACTTACTCTGATTCTTAAATATGCATGGCACGTAATGTAAATTATTAAAAAATCAAATGCAAGAAATCCAAATACGGCTATCAAAACTGGATTGCGAAAACGTGTAATTCCTAAATAAATATTAAAGTACATATATTTAAGTAAAAATTAAGATGAGTTACAAGTTTTATACAGATTTTGTTCTTAAGTTTTTTTTAAATTGACGCTCATTTAATCACATGCTTAAGCCAGAGATGAAAGTGGTCCGGATCGACTCACTAAGTGCGCGGGCTAAGGTTGGCCAAGGTTTGGACAAGATTCATCTTGGGTGGGTAGCCATTGTACAATAACATTTTTTTAATTCAACAAAGGATTGTTAACTATAGCTTTCTAAAGTAATAATTTTGCTAAACAAAGTTGCCACCTGGTATTTAGATTTAATTGGTATTTTCCTTGATTTTCTGATAATAAAGCTTAACAATTAGAGCGTCTAATCTAATTAGAATGAGAAAGTTTTAGAGTTCACAATTTTCTTCAGTGTGCCCTAACAACTTCAAAGACATGAATATCATTTTGAGAAAAAAGAACGAATGAACCGACTTTCGACAAAGTATTTGGGAAGGTGCTTTTTGTATAGAATTACAAGCTAAATTTAGATGTTAAATATGGAGTTTTTGTGCTGAGCTTAACCTAAAGCCTTGATTGAGGTTCACTATTATGTAAATTTAGAAATCACAAAGAATAATTCGAGTCTTTTTAGAGTAAACTGAACATTTAAAATAGATTATGTTTCCAGATTGTTTCAAGCACACGAGATTAATAAGAATTTCATTTTGAATAGCTTACAGCTATGAATGCCTTCTTTTATTTTGGCACGAAAGCATAGTCCATAAATTCTTCTATGATTAATAGACAAGCTTTGACGTGACAAAGGTGTTTTTTAGATTATATCAATCTTCAATTATATTATTTTCTATTAATTATAATTATTAATATTAATAATTATTAATATTCATTAATTAAATATATATATATATATATATATATATATATATAATTTGTTATGTTTTGGTAAATTGAAGTTACATAATATTGCTAACAGCAAATTTTAATAAAAACGAGCTTATTATAGAAAATTACTATCTATATATTAAAATGATTAATAAATTGAAGTTATGGAAAGTAAAGAATCGTATTTACATTTATTTTTCTAAGGTTCTCAAAAATGCATATATTATTGAAGTTTTTGTGTATGCTCATCTTTGAAAGTTTGGATAAAACTTAGTTCTCTTGGATTCATGATTATTATTATTATTTTTAAAACTTCACATGACAGCACTACAAAAAAATTATATAATTGTATAGCACCGACATGAAGGGAACAATACTTGGTAATATAGAACTGCTTATATTGACTAGCAGTTTTGCACATAATTGTACAACAGTTACAACTACATTTACCCATTCAGAATAAGTAAAGGCGCGTTGTATATCTTCAGTTGAATTGAACTTAGCAAAAATAAAATTTACAAGTATACTGTAAGATCGGACTTCAGGAGACCACAAGATGGATAGTAACATGTAATATTGAATGAGCACGTGATATCTTTTCGATATGACATTTCAAAGTACCTCCAGAAAAGCGCCATTAGCTGTCGCATGATTAAGAGTGGATTGTAAAAGTCAAAGCATAGAGGAAGTAAGTCGACAAGCCTAGGTACTCAAAACCAGAAATTTGAAGCCGTGCGAAGACACCGTAGCTTTGGCAGTTCGAAAAATATTCTATCAGATGACCTTGTTGAGAAACTGTAAGAAAACTCAACAAACTGATGCCATTATATGTCTAGCAATCAGACATTATCCTTGAGAAAACAATAATATCATTGACTTGCAAGTATAATGTCAGAGGATGCAGATTTAGAAAATCGTTGTTTGTACTGTAAGGAACTACCTAGCATCCATCTTTTGGTCCGGCGTTGTACACTTTCCAGCTTGATCAGATCGGTCTTAGAGGCAAACCAACAGGTGGAACCATAAGTAATAATAGGTCGGACAAAATCATGTACAAGGCAAGTTTTGTGTCGATGGGGGTGAGTATGGAGATATTACGGCGTATCATTTGAAAGACTTTGTTAGCATTAGCTACAACGTTGTTAATGTGAGGAGTCCAATCCAAGTTGTGATGTATTATGATGAAAAGGTCATTTTCGTTATACTCTAGTGATAATTCCTGGACACACAGATAAAGTGGACTGCGTAATGTCACAATATTTTTCCAATAGTCTGTCAATTCCATTAACACCAAATTTAGTTTAAATCGTCCGATTATGTGGAAGGATATCTTTGGGTAATCGTTCAATATCTGTGAAGAACTACCAAATTTTTAGGGTGCAATTTTGAGAAGATCGATGCTCCACGTAAAGGTCAACCGTCAGCAGTTGTTGCTGATCATATTCAAACATTGTTAGATGATAGTGTTCACCATACATAACGCATTGAAGCATAACGTTTGCTCCAATATATATGCAGAATAATGTCACCAATAGTTTAATCATAATTGACATTTTGGAATACAGACCGCGGAAATGATCTTCGCAAATATCGGAAAGGGTTGACAATAACTCAGTTTGTATAAAGCAATGTACTAGCTGGAGGTATATGATTTTTGACTTTTTAGATGCACAAAGTGTACTGTTTTTGGACGTCTTACCCGATGTGTTACAATGAACTCCGATTGATGATCTCGTAATGAACATACGTAACCTGGTAAATTTTTTGCGTTTACTACCACGATAACACACATCCATATATTGCCCTTAAAAGTAGGGAAAAGATTTGCACCTTGCAATTACTATCTGTTTGGGCCACTAAAGCAATCTATTTATGGTCACGTCTACAATTCAGCAGCGATAATAAAAACAGATATTGAAAGCTTGTTGAATATATATATATATATATATACAATTGTGAGGGGAAATGTAACGTACATGATACAATTCAGAATATATTTTATCGACAAATTAGATTGCGCAAGAATATTTAAAAACTTGAGTGCGGTCGAACATCAATGTTACATATTGAAAAACAAACTGTTCTTGTTTAATTTCTTTTTCAAACCAAATAAGTTTCCGCCTACTTTCTAATTGTTTCGAAGCAGACGCAATCTTTGCAAGATATGAAGCTAAATGCACAAATAATTTTTATATTAGCTATTCACAAGTTCGTTGCTAAGAATTGTTATTGCTTCTAATTATAGAAGTGATTGCTGGATCAATCAATTCTCTTTAAATCCATACTGCATACGATCAAACTTGAAATTATGTTGTTGATATCTTAGTCAAAGTCAACAAAGTTTTTCATTGACCCATTTTATTTTCATACAAGTAATAAATTTCAAATAAAATTCTTAATTTTTCCTCTCTCCGCTTATATGAAACTCATTTGAAAATTAGTAGGAATGAAAATATTAACAAATTATGTTCCCTGTATAAATGGAAGACATTATTTACTTGCTACTCACAAAAATATGTATTTTTGCATTACCTAAGATTGTCTTACTCTTTCATATTTGCACGTCAATTCAAAAAATAATTTTAATATCAATTTATGTATTATACACTTATGTATGGTTTATATGACAACCGCCTAAATCAGGATAAATCCAAATGGTTAGGAGGAAACCAAACCAAATCTGAACTAAGCCGGTATCTTGGCTATCTGTATTACTTAATCACAATCAATATATGCATACATTATATACATTGATTAGTAAGCTAATTGATAAACTATCTAGTAAAGCCTACCATTTTCATCAATATAGGGTAAGCTATAAAATACGAATATTGCAACCATAATGTGTGTGAGAAAGCAGAAAACAGCCGCCACTATTCCAGCTTTCTTTTGGTCAATTTTTGTTCCAACATCAATAAGTGCCCAAAATGGAAGAAAGAGTACAAGTAGGCAGTTGCCAGCATCTGAACAAATATCCAGCAATTCACTTTCCCATTCATTTTCAACCTCTTCTAAAGTCAACATCAACTTGAATCATATCACAAAATTAACCACATATATAATGTGATTGTGTGCTCTACTCTTAAAATTAGCATTGCCACTTGTTCTTATATGCTTCAAGCATTTATCGAAATATTGAGTCAATCCTTGATTCAGTATAACATGCTGATAAAAACATTAAATTATTAACTAGTAATTTTAAGATGTTTTTAAAATCAATCCTTTTTTGCTGCAAATATTGAATTTCTTAAAATATTCATTCATTAATTTTTTAGGTAATTAGTAAACATATTAGTTTAAGAATTTACTCGCATTTCTACTTACCAACTTCTAGAAGTTTTTCCAATTTAACTTTGGACATTGTCAATTCGGGGAATGGTAATTTTGAAGACTTGCTTGATTCAGAATCTAAAATTTATGATAACACTATAATTAAACTGTGAATAGATTGCCTTATCTAAAATTTTTACTGCATCTTACAAGTAGACTCTTATTTTATGTCCTATATTTGCTAATACTATAAATATATACACTTGGCGGTAAGTAACGCCCCTGTAGTAAAATTGGTTCATTTTTAGCTTTTCCACTGTTAACATAAATTATTGATACAATAATACTCTTAGTTATAACTTGAAAACCGCTGAAATTCAAAAATCATTCTAACCCAAGTCTCACTCTTTGACCGCCACAAAGAACCATTCCATTCTCGGGCCAAACTTTAAAAGCAACTCAATGTTTGATTACCATGTTAAAATATGCTGAAGTCCTTAATCAAAAAATTATTCATTTAAGTTAGTCTTAAACATGCTAGTTTTTCTAACTAAATTTAGATAAGGTTTTTGAATGTTCATACTTGATTTAGATGGTTTACCAATCTATGGTTCAAATATTTGAACCAATAAAGACGTACCTCAAACAGAAGAGACTTAGTCTTCAGTAAGGATAAAAAAAATGATTCATTTTTTGTCTTGAAATTTTTTTTTTTAGATAAAAAGTTTTTTGTTTCTCTAAATTTTCATTTAATTTTATTGGAATTCAGATATATGTCAAGCATACTTGATCCATATTAGGTTGAAACCTAAAGGACATAGAATCTATGTCAATTTTCAAGATATTGGCTGAGCTATCTTTTCGGGTAGATTAATACAGTTATTGTGTTGTTGCATGCTCAATATGTTGTAAATAGTACTTCTTTAGTAAACTTAGAATTCACAAAAAACCAAAAGTTTCTGCGGGAATGTTAGTGCGAATAAACGGAAAATTGCATGTTTTGCAGGAATTGCCGCACATGGGATTCAAAAAACACTTATCTGAGAAGAATAGGATGGGAACAGAAATTCTGCTCCCATGGTTTGCCTGACAACAAATAATGTATTAATACCTTGAATAACCTAAGTACATCATTATATCAAAGACACTATGGAAATTAAAAACATGCAGGTGGAAGGCGCTTACCCGTAGATTTACCCGAGTCCTACCCTCTTATTCCCGTACAGCCCTAGTATATAGTTATTATAGGAAAATAAACATATTTGTTAATTCATATATTTTTGTAGTAGAAGTTTTAGTTGGATCTCAAAAACTAGTATTTAAGTGTTTAAATTTATTTTTCTAGTGAATGCAGTAAGATTAGAACCTAGTAATTATTAGTAATAATCTTACCATTGCTAAAGGATTGAGACCAATGAGAAGGCGCTTCATCTATTTCTAAATGTAAATTTTTATATTACAAAATTCCCTGAATCTATATAGTCTCAATAACTATATATGCAATGTACTGCATTCATTTTAGTATCAAATCTAAAAGGAAGTTGATATTCCAATTTCTAATTCTTTAACTTACTCACAGGTCCTTGGGATTTGCAGTAGAATTTACTAAAATAAGGCCTTATCCAAAGACCAACACTTGATTTAAGCATTTACCTTACGAAATTAATTCCAAGAATCAGTAATTTTAAACACATCACAATTATTTAAACATTTTGCTTCATTTGATATTGCATAAAGATTACACTAATGAAGATGAGGCTATTAATAAGAAACATTAATTTTCTACATTTTAGAATCAAAAATTAGACCTACAATCAAAACTACAGATTTAAGAGGCCTAATTGCAAGAATATCTATCTAAAATTTTTGCTTTGAGATGCAGTATTTCTAATAATTTGTTGCATTTTTTTTAGGACCATTGAAATTACCATCTATTTTTTGTTTGTTGCAAAACAAATATAAGGACAATAAGCAATCAAATGTGGAAAAGACTTATGGTAATTATTTTGATTGCGTGGAAAAATTTCGAAAGAAATCTCTGCCTTAACTACGCTTAGCGTTTCATTATTGTATGCTATATTGCAAATTTATTACTCAAGTCTAAGAACTTTTTCAATAATTGACACTGAATTGAACATTTCAGGTTAGAAATTTATAAAATAACATCTTCAGACTTCAACGCTTCTTCCATTTTAACAATTGTTGCCGAAAGAATTCAAGAGTGTACATGTACAATAATAAGTAGTACTGACTTATTAGTAACATATAAACTGAATGTTTCAATGCCATTGTAATTCATACCCAAATGTTGTTTTTACAACATTTTTTCTCAATAATATCCGTAGTTGCGGTTATTGAAAATTTTTATACTAAGTTTTTATAACATAGGTTTTGAACAAACCAAAAATCAATGAAAAAATAGAGCTTAGCTATGAAACATTTACGATATTACTAGAATTATTCATAATTAAGTTGACCTTCACTATTTACTCTTACATGACAGCACCACACCAAGCAAATTAAAAAATTGATGTGTAAATTGCTTGTGTTTTAATGAATTTAGATGAATATCTCACCTGTCACGCTTTCACCTATGTCAAGCATCGTAGCATGAATATGAAATCTGGCAGAAGTTTCACAAATATACATGACGATTGCCGACAAACATGGTTATAAATGGTATCTTTCATTTTGTATTCTAAGAACTATTAAGTATGCAATATCATTCTTAACAGAGGGCTGTTTTTGGAACTTAGTTTAACATAGGTTATCACTATCTACTAAATGACAACTTCTAACTAGTGAAATTTCTCGAAATTTTGTTATTTGCAGAAATATATCAGTAAAATATTTGCAATATTACTCTCATAGCATTTATTCTCCTTTTTATATACATGTATTAATACTAATATATAATAGTTGCTAGTAAAAAATCAATTTGAATTTCTTAGGCAAATCTACTTTGAAATTTAGTCATTCAAATACAATGGCATATGATGCAAATGAAAAATTGATGCGTTTTGTAACAAAAATAATATTTTGAACGCCATCTACCGAATAATTTATTTTTTTGCTAGTAATCATTTGTTACAAACACTATGAAAACTAGATCTGCATACTTTAAACTAATCAACAAGGTATTTTCGATAAAACTGTTTGCAAATTACAAGCAAACATATTTGCAATAGATTTTTTATAAAGCCTATTATTCGATATACATTTTTATTTTAACAATAAAATGTTTGCACAGACTCTCGATAGTTAATTAAATTTATTGATGTTTCGATAAATTTGTTTGTAAAATGAGCGTTTTACAAATAACATGATTCTGAAGCGAATGATTGAAATGCAATATTAGGTGTGAGATTTAAGATGTTAACAATTCTAAAAACTGCAAATTTTTTATTTTTGTTAAAATATTTATAGTTTTTATGTAGTGTATATTAAAAACTAGTAAAATTACATAGACTCCACAAATTATCTTATCTTAATATTCTTTATTGATTCATACCGGTGTGTTCTCTCTTAGAACTGTTCCTCTTCTGTTGTATTCGAAATTGATGGGTTACAGACAAGAAGAAGAGTTAGATGAAATAGAAAAGAATTCATAAAGGGGAATAGAAGGAAAAGAATGGATTTCAGATTTGCAAATATAGTTGCATTTGCAAGCAGTTATGCCCATTTTAAGGTAATGGAGAAGTCATCCTCCCTAGAAGGAGTCATGTAGCATCTCATGTTCATAATTTTGAACTTCAAGTATCTATATCTTTCACTTCATCAATGCTTAATGTTCTTGACAAACTCTTGGTAACAAAAATGTTTTCTTTTCTCCCTTGAGCTAAGTAATTATGTTGTTGATGTTAATGAATGGGGACTCCCTGTGTAGTCAATCAAAAGCGATTTTGATTTCTTACTTTAAATGTCAGAACGTGATTTTTGCTGTGAGTTGAAAAAACGAGCCAATTAGCACGAAACTGTAGCACTGGCAAGTATAAGTTTTACGAAGACCAGCAAAGCAATTTCAGTTGAGGTATTTCTAATCTCTTGTAAAATTCCTGCATTATCGCGATAGGAATTTTAAGGATTTCTAATGGTAAGACGGACGATATTCAAATCAACACTTCAATAAAGTTGGGTATGGTTGATACTAAGCGAATCTCCTGATATTTGAACACACAGTAAGCTTCAAGTCCACTCTGTACTGATATTAAAAACGTTGAGACATTAAATTCAATGTCTGGGACAGTGAATTCAAAAAGAGACTAAGACCAAGACTTCTATTTTCAGGCAAGAAATGATTTTAAGCATAAGCTAAAAGCTATTTATTTTAAAAATTTGGCGTTAAGCTGCTAGTTTACCCTTTTTATATAAATATAAATATACAATCTAAGGTTTGTTTCCAATTATACTTTATTATTATTATTAAAATTTTATGCAACATCAATAAAAATCTCAATTCGTGAAGAGACTGAGGCATTTTTCAATTCTCAAACCGAGACGAAACCATCTCTCGAGATTTATTTTTTTGAGACTGAGACTAAAATATTAAAGTCTAGAATTGGCTAGCATGACAGTTGCGTAAACTGCTTAATAATCTCAAATCCTCTTAAATTGCACAGAAAGAAATTGTAATGAATGTGATGGTGAATATTTGTAAGTAAATCTGAATTTTTTGGATTGAAGATTGAAGCAGCTACGCAATGCATTGTATCATAGTAAATCTCACCTGATGATACATCTGCTTCAACCACACTTTCAACCCGTCCAATTGTCCATTCATCGTCATCCGATAATTTATCAATTAATAGAGGTTGTGTAGCTTCATCCATCGTTTCTAATTAAACTCAAATACATGAAAATATATGTACGAATTTTTTTGTCAGTCATAGTTTGCTGTTCTCGGTCGCTTTCGCAAGGGATGGCATTGTGGAATGCCTCCGGCCGTCAGGTCTTCAGTATTGATTGCAAATAGGGCTTAACATTATGCCGAAAAAATCAAAACCGCGTTTTCTATCAAAGCCATACTGAACGGAGAAAACAATGGAAACCGAGTTTTCGGTTTTCAGTAGAAATTCTCACCTATAATGATACTCCCAAGCATAGTTCTAGAATTCGTTGAAAAAAAATGAAGTTCGTAAAAATTCGCGAACCTTTTCAATTTGATAATTGCGTAAAAGTTCATAGAAGTTCGGAAATAATTAATGGTTTCAAAAGCCGAAATGAAGTTTACTTAGTCATCAGTGCCGGATTAAGGGGTGTGTTCAAGAGGGCGTGAGCCCCCACAAACGACTGAATTTAGGGGCCACCAACAAACTTCTTTTTTCATAAGAAAGCGGTATTGAGGTGCTAGGCGGCTGGCGTCCTTCGCCTTTACAGGGGCGGCTATTGAGGGGGCAGAGGAGATGTCCCCCTTTTGAATTGGAAAGCATGTACAATGTCCCCTTTCTACGCCAATAGAAAAATTTCCAATTTTTAAACAAATTTCGATATTTTATAGCTAAAGCAACTAAAATTTTCTCAAATTTTCAAAACGTTGAGACTGTGCAGTGTATTTATATACTGTGGTATAAATATCGTTTTGCTTTTTCTTTCATATCACCAGCTAATAACAAATTCAGTATGTTTTGATGTTAGTTATCGAAAAAAATATTTTCTTGTTTTTTAACTTAATTTCAAAAATTACCAACTTTTAAAGGTAACTAATTAATTATTATTATTAAAGTTCACGAATTTTAGTTTTGAATAAAGTTTGTAAAGAAGAAATGACACCTCGTAATTTTGTTGTACTTAGATAACAACAAAATTTAGTGTTATAAAAATAAAACTTAAAAGGTATTTTCTTTTGAATAACGTTTTCCTAATATCGAGGTGCAAAAAACCGAAACTAACTTCACTTTTGGAAAGCGTCGAACATTAATTTTGATTGATTGAATCAACATTTGTTGTAAAAAAAATAATAAAACTAAGGTTGTGAGATGCATTTTAGGGTTTATTTTTTCATTATTTTAAAAATTTTACAAGGTTCGCCACGCTTTTGGCCAAAAATTTAATCACAACTGAGATTTTACCACTCCATCAATTCCTGAGTACGCCCTTAGCAATTGTAACACAAAAACTAGAGAACTTACTTCCATTACCCTAAAAAATTCAAAAGCTTGACAAACCTATAAATATTTTGTTCTTGAATTTTCTCTACCTTGTTTGCTTTTTATATTCTAGCATTTAAAAAGCCGGATCATTAGATATGGAATTGGGCCTAAAAATTATGCCCACATTGGACCGCCCCATTTATATTAATGCAAATTCTGCTCATTTTAGGCCCATTTTATGATGCTTTTCAAAAAAAAATGTGCAAAAATTTTTCAGTTTGAATGATAAAAGTTGGGCATTTTAAAAACTTATAATAAAATCCACATGCTGAAATTTAAAACAAACTGAATTTTAGAAGAGTGTATGACACTAATGAAGATTTTAAAATGCAAATATAATTTTTAACGCATTGTTTTTATGATAAATGACATTCAATGTAATAGGAAATCATTTTTGAAATTTCTGCATAAATTTTCAAATGCTTAGGCCCAAGACCGGTCCGGCTAATGTGCATCATGCCCTACAAATTTTTGCAAAACTTATTAAATAATATTTAACAATACACAGAATGAAATGACTATAAAATAACTGGTCAATTATGAAATGTCTACATAATCTTTAAATATAAAATGCATAGAGAATTCACTATACCTTGTAGTACGTAGAATCAATAGCTTGCTTGGTTACTTTCTAGTCACTTGTGCTAAACAGAAATTTTTCAACAATTGAAAGTTATTTATACATGTAGTTTTTCTACACGTCTAATTATTTAACAAGTAAAGAATTTTTGCAGAAAACTAAAGAAATTAATTTTTTTGTGAGTAATAATAATAATAATAATAATAATAATTCATTCAATCCAGGCATTTTGAATGCCATGATTTTAGCATTAGCTTACAAAATTTTTAAGATCTACGGTCTATGAATTTTTTATGTAGTTAACTACAAAGACATATTTGATTTGAAAAAAGCTAAATACCAGATATTAAGTAATATTATATAATGCTAATATACAAAATAATGTATAATGTAAAAACAATCGCTACAAATTGATTCAAATCTGTTTAGTGTTTTGATAATAGTTACGCTAGTTGTAGAACTGGTAGCTGATAATTAACAAATGATATATGAAACCTAAATATATATGTATACATATGAAATATAAGTTTTTATGCAATACAAAAATGAGAACATATAAAGACGAATGATATATGAAACCTAAATATATATGTATAA
>CABFPE010000015.1:1214737-1237130 GCA_900660155.1 Hofstenia miamia
AATGAGAATCTATTAAGAAGAATGATATACCAAACCTAAATATATATGTAGTCATACAAAATATATGTGTTTATGAAATACAAAGATGAGAACATATAAAGACGATGGATATATCAAACATAAATTTATATATTTGTATACATAAGAAATATATATATACATAAGAAATATACTTTTTTATTCAATACCAAAATGAGAACATATAAATACGAATGATTTATGAAACCTAACTACATATGTATATATAAGAAATATACGTTTTTATGCAATCAAAAATGAGAACATATAAAGACGAATGATATATGAAACCTAAATACATATGTATACATACGTAATATACATTTTTATGAAATACAAAATTAGAATATACTAAGATGAATGTAATATCGAACATAAATATATATGTATATATAAGAAATATACAATTTTGTGCAATACAAAAATGAGAACATATAAAGACGAATGATATATGAAACCTAAATATATATGTATACATAAGAAATATACGTTTTTATGAAATACAAAAATGAGAACATATAAAGACGAATGATATATGAAACCTAAATACATATGTATACATATGAAATATACGTTTTTATGAAATACAAAAATTAGAATATACCAAAAGCAATGTCATATCAACCATAAATATATATGTATACATAAGAAATATACGTTTTTATGTAATTAGAAATAAAAACATATAAAGACGAATGATATAGGAAACCTAAATACATATGTATACATACGAAATATACATTTTTATGAAATACAAAATTAGAATATACTAAAATCAATGTCATATCAATCATAAATATATATGTATACATAAGAAATATACGTTTTTATGAAATACAAAAATGAGAACATATAAAGACGAATGATATATGAAACCTAAATACATATGTATACATACGAAATATGTTTTTATGAAATGGAAAAATTAGAATATAGAAAGACGAATGTCATATCAAACATAAATATATATGTATACATAAGAAATATACGTTTTTATGCAATACAAAAATGAGAACATATAAAGACGAATGATATATGAAACCTAAATACATATGTATACATACGAAATATACGTTTTTATGAAATACAAAAATTAGAATATACTAAGATGAATGTCATATCAAACATAAATATATATGTATACATAAGAAATATACGTTTTTATGAAATGTATTCTATACACATTTCTAATTTTGCAAAATGTAGTTTATGTTTAAATGAAGCATATTTGCAATTGACTTTACAGGATTTGAGGCATACCTGAGGTATAGCCTTTACCCAATCTCTAGTTTTGATTTGTGATTTTGCTCAATTGAATTGCAAATGAATTTAGAACTATTTTTCTAGTATTTGGAGGCAAATCTAATAATAATTAAATATTAGTTTTATTTTGATTTTCAGGAACAGATTTCTAGAAAGGTGCGGAAACTATGGTATGATTACCTGGCCTAATCTAGATAAATGTTCCTTAAAATTCAGTATCTGTATAGACAGTTAAAATTCAGGGAAATTATTGGTAAAATGTGTGTTTTAATAATAACACCTACCCTCTTAACATTTCACGCATGCTTCTAAATCTCAATAAGGTTGAGATGTTGAAGGAAATATGGACAAATAAAATGTTATCATAAATCAAAAATACATGAAATTAAAGAAACAAGTAAATTAGGTGTGTAAATTTGGCAATGAGTACTTTGAATGGCCATCTTACAAATTTAAAAACATTTTGGTAAAATATTGTAAATTCTAATAAGTTGCTTTTGCTTTAACTTCACTTTTAATCTTTTTTTTATCAAGGCTTATAAGAAGCCTCCATCCACTTAGTCAAACTTACACCATAAATAAAATAATATAATTCACAATAATGCCTCCTTTGCTATAATTTGAGTGTTAATAATTGCTTTTCTGAGAGCATTAAAATATATTAAAGCATTCACAAATGTTGTATTTTCAAAAAGAAATAGCTACTAATAGAAATAAATAACTAATGAAAAACGTCAAGAAATCCTTAACTAGGGTTCCTTGAAGGAAAAAAATTGGAACTTCTGGAAACTTGAAATAGGTCTCCCCTTTCTTTCTTCCGCCTCTTTTCATGATAGCATCGAAGCAATTTTCTCTCCTGAATAACCTTATTTGAAAGAAGTGTTTTCATATTATCAGTTGTAACAAGATTTATGAGCAGTACTTATTGAAAAATGAATAAAAAATTTTTATCAATTTGATGAATGTGAAAAGCCAAAATTGTTTAATCCTTAGATCTTTATGATTTCAAAACCTCAGAAAAGATTTTTGAGTGCAAATTGATTATTTTTTTCAAATTTAAGAAGAATTTGGTTATCACAAAATTTCATAATAGATTGTTACAGGAAAGTTTAATTTTATTTAAAAATTTAAGATGAATTTAACTATATCTCAAAATTTCAGAATAGATAGTTGAATGCAAACAGACTTTTTTCAAAATTCAATATGACATTTCTTGTAATTCAAATTTCCTGGATGACTTTATAATGAGTAATATCTGCCACATTATATCTGGATTAATTTTGATTCTTAAATTTGCTCAATTGAATTGCAATGAATTTAGAACTATTTTTCTATTATTTTAGGCAAATCTGATAATAATTAAATATTATTTTATTTGAATTTCAGGAACAGATTTCTGGAAAGTTGCGGAAACTATGGTATGATTACCTGGACTAATCTAGATAAACTACTTAAAATTCAATATCTGCAAAGACAATTAAAATTAAAGGAAACTATTGGAAAAATTTATGTCCTCATAATAATACCTACCCCTTTAACATTTAACACAAGTTTGTGAATATAAATGAGACATTGAAATAAATATTTACAAACATAAATATTCATAATTGAAATACAGATGAAGTTACAGACACAAATAAATTCAGTACACAATATTTACCAATAAGTATTTTAAATGACCATGTTACAAATTTCAAAACATGTTGGTAACATTTCGTAGATTCTAATAAGTTGCTTTCGTTTTTACTTCACTTTTAATCTATTTTTCTTTATCAAGATTTAAAGGAAGCATCCATCTACTTATCTAATTTTAAGCCATAAATAAAATAAAATAATTCAAAATAAAGCCTCATTCACTATAATTTTATTTTTTGAGTGAAAATTCGGTTCTATACATTTATGTAGTTTGTAAAAATTATTTAGAGAAGTTTTTGCGAATTTAGTTTCATATTTAATGTGATTGGTTAAACAGGTGGCTGCTAACCATTAACAAAAATGACGAAGCCAAAATTTGATTGACACTTGCAAACATTACGTAATGCTCTGGGAGTGTTGATGCTACAGTCTGATTGGCTGAGTAGTTAGAAAAGTTGACGTTTGTTACTAAAATTAGAAAGACGTAGGCGTGTTCATGCCCTATTGGTTGGCGCAGGTGTATCACAGGGGAGCGTATAAATAGGCAGGTGGGAAATCATTAACACAGAGAGAGCAGTTGGAGTTGGCAGAGACTACAGAAGGGAGTGCTGCCTGATTTCTCCATAAACAAATTAATCCGAAGTCAAAAAAGAGATTTTTGTGGCGTCCAACAACCAAAGGAGGATAAACAAAATCAAGATCCCACCTTGTCCAAAACGCTATGAGTCTGAATTTATCAAACTCCAGCAAAGGAAGAAACGTGCTTCCCTGGTAAGAATTTATTGATTTTGTTTGCATACATACCTTGTTCCAAAACTAGCACTCATTGGTTTTTTAAGTTCTAGTGGTATATATCATGTTATATAAACAATACAGTGGTTAAAATACAAGTTAGTGAACACTTTTGTTTTACTTTTTTCCCATTCAAATAAAAATTTCACAATTATTTTTTACTCAAAACTTTTTCTTTTTTCTAAATGCATTCAAAACTAATCTTGAAATATGTACAAGCATTGCTACGTCTTGAAGTGCTGTTAATCTGCTGCCTTATCCAGATCATGACTTCTGTCCCCGCTTTGCATACGTAATTACCTGCTCATGGTCTCATTGATTCTGCCTCTGGGTCATAGAACCATTCAGGGTAGTTCTTTGAGCGAATTTATTTATTAAGTTCACCCATGTTCAGGTAATGCCAGTTTGTTGAGTTAGGGTGTTATCTGGAGGTGACTTTTAGCAATGTGCATATTTCAAATTCCTCTCCACATCAAACTTTTGAACATTTTAAAATTTTAATTTAAAAAAGCTTAACATATGATCTCTTAAATTCCTTACATTCCACAGCAAATAGATATTAATTGTTCAAAATTTTCCATTCAATTCTTACCTATCCAGCCTACACCAAGAAACATATAATTTAACCTGATGTTTATCATGTTTTTTATTATTCATTTGCTAGAATTACTTTATTATCTGAATGATATCTGCTGTAATAGATGTGAAATAATTTTGAATCTCAAATTGACTGAATTCAACTGCCACGAATGTTGAAGTATTTTGTTTGAATTTAAGTAACAGATTTCTAGAAAGGTGTGGAAACTATGGTATGATTACCTGGCCTAATCTAGATAAATGTTTCTTAAAATTCATTGCTAGAATTACTTTATTATCTGAATGATATCTGCTGTAATAGATGTGAAATAATTTTGAATCTCAAATTGACTGAATTCAACTGCCACGAATGTTGAAGTATTTTGTTTGAATTTAAGTAACAGATTTCTAGAAAGGTGCGGAAACTATGGTATGATTACCTGGCCTAATCTAGATAAATGTTTCTTAAAATTCATTGCTAGAATTACTTTATTATATGAATGATAACTGCTGATAAAATGTATGTCTTAATAAAAACACTTACCCTTTTAAAGTTTCATATCAACTTCTGAATATATATAAGACATTGAAGGAAGTAATGACAAATAAAAAGTTATTAAAATTCTACTAAGTTGCTTTTTTTCTACAATTTGAATTTAATGCGAATTATCAATGCTTAAAAGAAGCATTAATACATTTAGCTAAATATATATGACATAAATAAATATTATAATTTTTAATATAGCCCTATCTGATATAATTTCATTTATTTAATGTTAATAATAGTCTTTGCAATATGATTCAAATAATTCAAAGAATTAACCAATGTATTTATTGTCAAATAGAAGTAGCCACTATTTCATAAAAGCACGGATAACACTTGAAAAAAAGTCCAGAAATGTCTAACTTGGATTTCTTGAATCCCTGGTTGAATTATTCAAATTTCTTAAATGTTGAATCAAGTCAGCTTTTTGTTTTTTCTGCAGCTGCAAATGTAATATAATATCCTGTTCAAAAATTAAAAACAAATGGCTTAATGAGATTGATGGAAAATCTCAATTTATGTTAATAAAAAAGTAGATAGAAACTCAAATATAAAATTACTGTTAAAAATTTTTTATTACAAATATTAATAAAATAATTTATAAATAAGCCAAACATTCCAGAAATCCTTATTTGGGCTTCCTTAAAGAGGTTGAAGATTCCATACTGCTATTTCTGAATTTTTGTATCAAGTCAATTCTGCTTTTTTTCCTCCTCTCAGAATGATAACATCTAAGAATTTGCCTCTGTTTAGCAACATTTGTCGAAATACAGTTTTTCATAATATCGGTTGTAGTCAGGAGCACACCCAGCTTTCTTCTGAGAAGGGGAATTATTATATGTATATATATACAAGGGCGACGCAAGGGGGCGCTGCTCCCCCTTTCAAGTCGAATATTTAGTATAAAATTTATAGTCTAATAAATATAGCATAAAACGTATATAATGATGAGAAAATTTTAGACATTATTCAATCAAAGCTTTTCTATTTTTGTTGCTTTGTTTTTTGTTTTTGTTTGTACATAGAATTGACTGTTGAAAACAGACTCTTTTTTCAATGTTCAAGATGAAATTCCTGCACATTCTGTCTTACTAGATTGATTGTATATCTGAGTGATATCTGCTGCATTAGATGTGAAATAATTTTCAATCTCGAATTTACTGAATTCAACTGAAACGAATTTTGAAATATTTATCTAGAGTTTTTGTGAATTTAATAACAGTTAAATATTAGTTTTATTTGAATTTAAGTAACAATTTTCTAGAAAAGTGTGGAAACAATGGTATGATTACCTGGCCTAATCTAGTTAAATGTTTCTTAAATATCAATGTCTGCATATACATTTAAAATTCAAGTAAACTTTTGATGAAACATTTGTCTTAATAATAACATTTTAAAGTTTGCACCAACTTCTGAATATATATATATATATATATATATATATATATATGGGAATCGCATCTGTTTTAATGAATTTAATTCCTTAAAATTTAGTTCGAGCGAAAATGTTATTTATTAATTTCTAAGAAGAGAGAGACATATACCAAAATGATATAATTCTATGATATTTCAAAAGGTGGTGGTTTGAAGCAAAGCTTTATATCTTAAGCATTAATGTTAATGAAAATTAATATATCGATTGGAAGGAATTAACAAATGAACTGTGATTTATGAATCCATGAAAACTTTTATTTGTTGTGTTGATGAAAGGGCGTTTGTTGCAGAATAGAACCTTTTTGAATCAAATCTATTTGGTATATTTGCAAATTATGTATATTAGCGTAATTTACAATATAATAGAAAAGATTCGTGGTGTAAGCAACACATCCGTACATATGTATGGAAGAGTGTAGGTTCGAATCCTACCGAATCTTTATCGGAAACACGAAACAATATTCAACTATTTCGTGATTGCATTTAGGAAACCAAGTTATATATTTGAGAACCAATTAGAATTGCTGAAAAAACTATATAATTTCACTAAGGTTTCATAATATGTCACAACCTTTCACAAAAAATTAATTAAAACTTTTCCGTAAAATTGGACACACTGGATTTGAACCAATAACATCTCAAAAAATTGAGTGTGATCCCAATTTAACCAGTGTTCAAATAAGCATCAAATAAATTCAATTTCATACATTGGAAATTCACAAAGATTTGGCTATTACGTTTTTATGTATTTAATTATCTCAAAATATTTTAATAGATTGCTGAATGAAAGTTTAATCTTATTTCAAAATTCAAGATGAACTTAATTATCTCAAGATTTCAGAATAGGTTGCTTAATGCAGTATAACTCTAATTTAAGAATTTACATAATTTTTGAAAAGATGAACTTATTTACTGGGCAATTAAATTTTGAATATCATCAATATCATTAAAAAATGCCTAAAATGCTTGAAAATTTATATGATATCAATAAATATATAGCATGACTTGAGGAGTCTTTTTTATAATTTGATCAAACAAAAACTCTTTTGATTGAAAGGTGGAAGAAATTGAAAAGCTATTAGATATACTTCAAGAGAATAGAAAAAAATTTCTATATGCAGTAAGCAAGGTTTTCCTAAATGAACTTATAATTAGCCCAATGAAAAGTTAGAAACACGGTAATAAACAAGGGTAGACGTGGGCTCGGTATATCCGCTTGGGTTAGGTACAAGTGCTTAAGACTTTGAGAGGAGAGTGTGATGTTAATTATCTTAAAGAAGGAGGTACATTATATTTTTCATTGGCCATTATCAATAGTTTAATATGGAATGGCATCCCATGATAGGGATGCAACTTTAATTATATTTGAGAAAAAATTTCAAAAAAACAACATTGTGGTTAGTCCTTTTTAAGTTGATGTCACATGTGAAAGCACATAAATATATTAAAAATCTGCACGTTCCTGAGTCAAGTTACAAATCTAGCCCAAGAGGTTGTTTGTGTAAAATTTCTTCAAAAAGCTTAGTGAAATATAGAAGGCTGTTAAGTTACTAATTACAACATTGTGATTAGTCCACTTAAGTTGACTTCACCCTTGAAAGCGTAAACATATTAGGATTCTGCCCGTTCCTGAGTAGGGGCACAAACCTCGCCTACGAGGTTGTTTTGTAAAATTTGTTTAAAAAGCTTAGTGAAATATGGAGGGCTTCTAAGTTACTAATCATCATAGCTGCTCCTAAAAGAATTGTTGATGCTAGAAAAGATAAAGGAAAAAAGTTTTTGACAATGAAATTGCAATTTGTTTTGATAGTGGTGAAGATATTTATTTAAAATAGAATGAAGAATCTGACGGAAATACAAGTAAATGTTTTCAACAGAAATTTAATGCTCTGTTTCGCATCAAGCTTTGCCGTTCTCTATGTATAAAAAGTAAATTTTGTAGCAGATAATATGCAATATTTCAGGCAGTTCGAGCTTACGCTTGCACTATGGATTATTTGTGACCAAGATGCACACACGATGAGGACTCTGATTGAAATAATAAAGAAATAACCAAATCCACACAGAATGAAATCCTTCCTATCATTGAACATTTACAAGCACCGAAATTATTAGTTTGAATTTCACGTTTATTTTCATGAACAAAGCTGCTATCTTGCTTGCAAACAGACAAAATGTCGATAAGTTCTTCAATAGAAAAATCCGCACATTTTTCAAAATAACTTTTTCTATTAGCATTATTGCCAAATTTTTTCACAAAAAACTCAATAAAACTTTTCAGTAGCCATTCAGTGAAAGATTTTCAACATTAGCATGTTTGGCACAACTAACAATATCCATTAGTGAAGATGGCTCCATCAGTTCTACATGAACTAGAATGATCCCTGTGAAAGTTTCTAAATTTAGAAAACATGCTGAAGTTTAATCGAAATATATACAATTTTTTAGTTGTATATAAACCAGACTAAACTGCAACTTTTAGCATGATAAGATATACATTCATGATGCAAGTTCACACTTGCATGAGAATTTCTATAAATCAATGATTTTATCAATCTTGATTCACTCATCTCCTGTATGGTTTCCATCATTTTGCGATGTCTCACTTTCGTGACAATTTTCCAGGAAGATGTACTAAGTGGATTTTAAAAACTATCTCATTATAATCATAGACTTATTGCTCTAAGTTTGATTCCAATATCTCTTTTGTGCAATACAAAGTTATGCTTTCTTGATATGCTTCTAAAAGAATCGAACAAACTTTGCCGCAAGGCCAAAGCTTTTTTCAAGGGTCTATTTCGGTGGTTATTCTTAAACAGCTTGTCTTTTTTTTTAAAATAGAAACTATTTTCATTAATTTTCAAGTACTTTTCCCAAAGCCTTTGAGGAAATTTACAAATTGTTAGTGAATGGTCACACATGAAATGGAAAAAATTTGAACAAAGCTGCTTTGAAATACCTGATGTAATTGAAAACCTAAGTAGTTTTTTATGATAACTCATATTTATTGAAATTTATTCAAATTGTTCCCAAAATTAAGAATCAAATAATCATGATTTCTAAAGCACATAGAATTATCAGCTAATACTTAAATATTTTTTAACAGATCATTGCACCTATAATGCTAATAACAAATCAGAGTTTTAAATCGTAAATGAAAATTGAGACACTTCTCAATTGTGTTGTTTTTTTTCAGAATTATGAGTGCTTAACATACTTAACATATTCCTTAGGAAATCATTATAATTTTAGAAAAAAATTTCCTGAGTAATTTACGTCATTATAATTTTAGAAAAAAATTTCCTGAGTAATTTACGTTAACAGCATGGTGTCATTTTCAAAGGAAAACCGTTATCCACATTTTCAAATAATATTCCTCAAGCTTTTTAAAAAATTTGGAAATCATGAGGCATGGAAATATCTATTGGCGAATTTGCTCAAACATGATGTTGGAAATTTGTACTAAAGCTTATTGCTTTGGTTGAAGTACTTGAAAACTCCGATTTTCAAAAACGATTTAAGATAATCTTCATGTAATTCTATGCTTTGGGCAAAGGCATGCCGTAATGAGACCGTTATTTTAAAATGTCAATGAAATTTTAGACCCTTTTATATTCTATGTTGCCTTCCGGTTTTGCATATCATTATTCGTATGTTAACAATGAGCATTTAATTGAATGAAAGCCCGAATTGCTTAAGGAGAGAATGCTACTTATTACTTTACAGGTTTTCATAAAATTTAGCTACCCATTTAAAGCTGTTTGACACTACAATGGATTGCAAACTTAACTGGCACATCCACGTTACCAAAATTTGTAGAAAACCATTCCAAAATTTTTCTATTTTGAGAAGCATTGGTAACACTGTTCTATGTCAATTTTTGTGTCAGCTATTTCTATTTACGATCATTGGAACCTTCCAGTGTATCTTGACAAGAAAATTCAAATGTTTTGCAAATAAAATATTTCAGAGTGACGATGAAGTAATTATTAAATTTTAAAGACATGATAAAGCTATTAAGCTATTCCTTCAAATGGCTGTGATTTCTAGTCATCAACTACATCATTTATTCTCTCCAGTTTCACTTAGGTCTGGTAAGTTTTTATTCCTTATACAGCATCAGTCCAAAGAGCGCAGCAATTTTTTTATATTATGTTGCCATTTGTAAATTTTATTTTATTTTATAAGTAATCGTATGCATCTATCTATCAATTTTGCTCCAATTATTTTGTAGATTAGTAAGTGCCTTAATATTATTTGTTGCTTACGCCTGCTACAGTCTCTAAGTTTTTATTCTAACAGAGTTACAAAAGTGGCCGATAATATTCACAAGAATACAAAGATAAGCACTAGGTAAAAAGTTAGCAGAATTAAGAAGAAGGTTTATAAATGTCTATGGGAAGTATTTGAAAATATAACTAAAGTAACTAAATATACTATAAAACATACTACCATTTTAATTTTTGCAATTATTGTCACTATATTATTATTTCTTGCATTATGCAATTAAAGTCATTTGCTACTACTACTACAGTAAAAAGTTAAAAAATTAATGAAAATCTTTAAGAACTTCGAAGATGTTTGACTTCTTATATTTTTTCTTAAGTCTTTCACATTAACAATTGTAAATAAAACGCCACTCGACCTGACTCGGCCCGTCTGGGGGTGATCCGCATCCCGTCAGGGTATCCAGTAGTTTTACCCAATTCGCCCTGCGGGAGAAAATTATTTGGTAAAGAATCGTTTTTTCCTTCATTTTCAGTTGCAGAAACAAAATGAATGAAGGTAGTTATTTCTGCCATTGGTTTTAGCCTACTTCATTATCTGAGAAGAATTTGGAAACTTTTCCAAGCATGCGATTTTTCAGTTAAAAATGAATAAAATAGATACTTCGGCTCAAAAATTCAGATCAGATGACAAATTGACTTGGTAAGAACTAGAGACATGTGCAAATCTGTACGAAATTTTACAAAAGTAGTTAAAGAAGTTAACAATAGCTCCTGAATATTTTCTATAGTTACTAAATGTAAGCTAAAAACGATTTATGTTCAAAACAAAGGGCTAGCAGATTAAACCATAAAATGAAGTCTGCAATCGGCCAACAGAATTGTTTGAGTGACTATAAATATTCACCATAGATACCTCGAAATCATCCTTTGGTTAACATTATTACAATCTTTTGCAGCAGAACATCAAAATTTTCTACCTGATATAAACCGTTTCACCAACCATCGTAATTGGGCAAACAGCATGAAAATTAAACAACTTTCGCTAAAATGAGATTGATCAAAATTGAATGATGATGCAACACTTAAAGGATCAAAATGCTGCACTTCAAAAAGTTTGGCAATATGCTAAAAATAATAGGTCAATGGAAGATTCCCTTGAGTTTTCAGACAAAAATATTGAAATGTATGCTCCATTTCCTCTTGGGGATGGGCGTTGAAGTGAATCAGTGGATATACCATCGTCTGCCGAGTACAACTGAAATGCGAATGATTGGAAATCAACCTCTTGCAATTCGAAAAATTGCCTTGGTTTGAGCAATTCGTTTTCAGTGCAGTTGTTAATGAATTCTGTTGACAAACAAATATAGAAGAGTAAGATAATTAATTTTAGCTTCAATAGTTAAATGTGAGCGTTTAATCAACTCGAAAAATGGGCAAAGGTATATTTATGTCCATGCAAATCAGGAACTGATCAAGGGAAATAGGCACCATTATAATCTATTCAATTTTACAATATTCAATTAATGATACCTTCCTCGAAAGATTTGGCAGGTTTTGAATAACAAATGTATCAGTAAATTAAAAACTTTCTCATTATTATTTAAAGTTTCAATTTTTAGATAAGTAGACAATGCCATCACTAGATGAAAGTCCGAAGGAGCTAGGTCTGGACTATAGGATGGATGTGCTAATATACAGTATCTAATTAACAATTTTAAATTAACCCTAACCATTTGAACATTGAAATTAAATTAATTCAAATGAATAAAATAATAATTCAGATAAACGAAAAACATATTAAGTTGCTAAGAACCAATATATAAAACAAAAATCGCTTATTTATACTTAATTATGGGCACTGACATACGAAAGTAGAGACATGGAAGAATGTTCCCCCGTCAGGTTTTCAAATTTGATTTTGGAATGTTAAAAAATTTTTCTGTAAAAAAAATTGAAAAATTTTAAATCTAAGGTCGTGAAATGCATTTTTAGGGACTATTTTCCGAAAGGTTTTCCCAGGGTTTCGCCCTGCCTTACAGCATAACTAAGACATCCCGCGTCAGAAAATCCTGCGTACGTCTCTGATTAACCTGAATCCGGCTGAATTAAATTGACAACCTAATTTTATTTGAAATGCTGTGAGGACACTCTTACTGCAAGTGATTTATTCTAAATCAACAGTAAAATGTAGATTTGTAATGTATTGTTTACATTAATTGCATCATGTTATAACTAAATCTGAAAATAGATTGTTTTTCAGATCGTTAAGTCTATGACAACTATTAAATTTTTTTAAAGTCAGTCATTATTCAAAGTTGCTTTTGGGAAGTTGGTGGTATAAAAGTCTCAGTTAATTCAAAGAAAATGATAAAAGTTTTTTCTTTTTTAAAATATTCAAATTACGTGAATTTACATCTCAATTAGACATAATCGAAATAATCGATTTCCATATTTTTATTAGAAGTGGCTAAGTCTTTTGATTAATAATAACCAGAGAAGCTTTCCTTAAAGTTGAAAACGTGACTTTCCGTGGTTTTCTAAACAATTTGAGTAATATTCAAAAATCCTTGTTAATTTAATTCGTAGTTTAGTTTAATTACTAGACATATTTATTGGCATCAGTCTGTCTTAGTATAATAGAACATCATCTTCAAATAATGAGCGTAAATTATCCTTCACAATTCATAGACGTCTTCCCCTCATACTTATTAAGTAAACCACTGAAATAAAATTATATCATCATGCACATACAATTTAAAAGTTAAAATGAAACATATCAAGAAATCTCTGCTTGTTATTGCGTATTTGTGACGTCATTTAATCAATTCACTTTGTCACAAATTCAAATTTGAGGTTTAAATATTGTATTACATTCGAGATTTAGTTGTAATACATTTAGTGATACATAGCTAAAACTATTGATCTCAATTTTAAATTTGACTATTTTATTATAAGTGGTAAGGCAAAGCGTTCTGGCCAATCTTTCAGTATAAAATGTGTAGAAAAAATCTATATTTCGAAATTATGTAAAGAATAAATCAATACTGGTACCAATTTTAAAAACGTCAAGAAAGGAAATACAAAACTAAACAAAACACAGAATATTTTCAAATAAAAGCTAAAGCAAGTTTATTGCTAAAGTGTATATAATTCTACAAACTAACACATGACAAATACTTACAAAACTCTTTTCATACCTTTCTGGACATTAGATTAGAACTATTGTGAAAAATCACGTTTTATTTAAGTAGATGCTAGATTTCAAATAATTAAATCAACTTTTGCAACTGAAATCATGCAAAAGAATCACACAAATGAGTTCAGAAAGTTGGTAAAGCCGAAATCTTCCTCAGCATTTCACTGAATTAAGTCGGCCCCAGCTACAGCCGCCGGGCAACATGGCAGGGATCTTGTGAGTCAAAGATAATGCTCATCAACCAACACTTTTCTCTTACCACACCTGCCTCTAACTGCTGGATATGATTAGCAAGCTCACAGCGATGAGTGGCAATTACTTTCCTCACTTGGCTTTCTATTATTGTGTGTAATTTTAATAATTTCAGTATCATAAACATTAATTTTAATAATTTCAGTATCACAAACATTAATTTTAATAATTTCAGTATGATAAACATAAATTTTATTAATTTAAGTATCACAAACATTAATTTTAATAATTTCAGTATCACAAGCATTAATTTTAATAATTTCAGTATCACAAATCAATACATACAGTATTCCATCAGAAATTTTCGTGTTGGTTATTGAACTCTGTAAAGATTCAAGACGACCCGAAAGCATAAAAATATTATATTATATCATTGGTTACCAAGAACAGTGGCAATCTATAGAGATTCACAAACGGTTCTTGTGTCTTAAGAGAAGAGATTAATTGACAGATTTAGATAACCGCGGCGTCTCGCCAGTTGCCTTAGATACACTAACAATTTTCTATTTGCAGTAAAAATTGTGTTATCGAATTAAATATGAATTTGCCGAACAAAAAGGTAGAAACACTGCAACAAACAATGGTAGTCGCGGGGTCGGTATATTCAAATGGGTTGGGTATAATTGCTTAAGATTTTGGGAGGGATTCATACTTTTATTTATTTAACATTTTATTTTTCAAGTACGGGTGTTCAAGCCTTGGCACGCGTTGGCAAACTCAAAATAGGGATGTGGCTATAATTATGTTTGAGAAGGAATTGCAAAATGGATTAACTAAAATTATGATTAGTCCACGTAAAATGTTATTTCAAATGTAAACACACGGTTATTATTATATATATAAATTCTGCACGTTTCTGAGTCGGCGGACAAGTCTCGTGTAAAATGTTTTTAAAAAGCTCAGGGAAATATAAAGGTCTTCTAAGTTACTAATTACCATTGCTGCTCTTAGAAGAATTGAAGATGATAGAATGATAGTGGTGCGGATTATTATTTTCAATAGAATAAAGAATCTGATTGAGATTTATATAAATTATTTCAACGGGCACTTAAAGCTTTGTTTCGCATCAAGTTTTTCTCGTTCTTTATATATAAAATCCACCATAAGAATAAAAGTTTTCTATCAATAAACGTTTACAAGCATAGCAATTACTAGCTTGAATTACAAAGGACCAAAGCTTAATCTGGGGATTCATCTGAGGGAAAGCTGACAATTGTACAACTTAGCCAGTCTTGACTAATTCTTGGGTGCAATACCCAATACTAACCCAAGCACCAAAAGCTGTCTGTTCAGTATAGAATATTATTCTTGCTGCAAAATATATTCAGTATATATGTCAAACCCCTGTTTTTATCATACTGATCAATTCCATTAGGTAAGAACTATAAAAAAGCCTATTTATGTGATTTTATAATTTTGTTATGACAAACAATACAATTTAAGACAATGTGTAGCGTACGTCAGCATATATATATATATATATATATATATATATATATATATATATATATATATATATATATATATATATAAGTGGGGCACTGAACAGTTGGAAATTTTGAACGTCTATCATCAATATTAAGTTTATGATGATCAATACAATGAAACAAAGAAAACCGAAAAGAAAGGAATTAATTCCAACATCTGAAAAAACAGCAAAATCTACTGGTTTGTCCCAACAACTAAGCGACCTACATTTATCCCCGAAAATAATCACGACACAATCAACTAAAATCAAATCCAATCCACCTTTCTCGTCAAGCAATCAAAGTTTCAGTCCTATATGTAGCATTTACATGCAAGTTGTATCCCTCACTACTTGTGGTATGATCCGCTCACACAAAAAAGAAGGTCTAACGTGTTATGGTTCGGGAATATTTCCATGATGTCAATCAAATTAATGTCTCTACCTACTCTTGAGGATATTCGATCAACAAGGAAATCCTTAAGTTCAGCTGTTATTTGCTATCACAATCCATCCCACAATTCAAGCTTTGCAAGAGAGATTCCCTTTTTTAACTTTCAACGTGTGTTTCTTGATGATGGCAAATTTATTGCATTTCAAAATCCAAGAAAAATATGTTCACCTCAACATTTTATGATAGATTGTTGAATTAAAGTTTAATCTTATTTCAAAATTCAATATGAATTTAACTATATCTCAAAATTTCAGAATTATTTGTTGAAGGCAAACAGATTTTTTCAAATTAAATATGAAATTTCTGCACATTCAATTTTACTGGTATGACTTTATAATCAGAGTGTTATCTGCTGTATTAGATCTGGAAAAATTTTTATTCTTAAATTTACTCAATTGAAATGCAATAAATTATGAACTGTTCTTCTAGTATTTGGTGTGAATTTAATAATATTTAAATAGTAGTGTATTTGAATTTCAGAAACAGATTTCTAGAAAGGTGTGGAAACTAAGGTATGATTACCTTGCCTAATCTAGATAAATGTTTCTTAAAATTCAACATCCATATAAATATTTAAAATTCAAGAAAATTATTGGAATATTTATGCCTTAATGATAACACATATCCCTGTAACATTTCACACCAATTTGTGAATATAAATCAGACATTGAAGAAAATTTTGACAAATGAAAAATTGTCATAATTCAATTGTACATGAGATTCAGTGCACAACATTTACCAATAAATACTTTAGATAACCATTTAAAAATTTCAAAATATGTTTGTAAAATTCCAAAATTCTAATAAGTTGCTTTTGTTTTTACCACACCTTTATACTGTTTTTCATTATCAATGCTTAAAGGATTTAGCAAAATTTTTGCCATATATACATTATTATTATGATTCATAATAGAGCCTTATTTGCTGTTATTTCATTTATTGAGTGTTAATAATTGCTTTTTTGAGAGCATAGAAACATATCAAAGAATTCACAAATATATTTTCAAATAGAAATATCCACTAATAGAAACAAACAACAATAACAAATGAGAAAAAGTTCAGAAATGCTTAACTCAGCTTCCTTGAAAATGTCATATTGATATTTCTGGAAATTTGAATCAAGACATCTCTTTGTTTCTTCTGCCTCTGTGAATGATAATTTCTAAGAAATTCCCTCTCTTGAACAACCTTCTTGGTAATAAACTTTTTCATATTATCAGTTTTAGTGATATTTATGAAAATTTAGACAATACTTATAGTAAATCAAAAATAAAAAAAAACTCAATTTATCAAATTTATAAAAGTAAATATTCAAAATTATTGAAACTTTGGAACATTGTGATTTCAAAATTTCAGAAAAGGTTATTGATGTAAATTTTTTGCATTTCAAGATCCAAGAAAAATATATTCATCTTAAAATTTTATGATAGTTTGCTGAATAAAAGTATAATCATATTTCAAAATTCAAGATGAATTTAACTATATCTCAAAATTTCAGAATAATTTGTTAAAGGCAAACAGATTTTTTAAAATTAAGTACGAAATTTCTGCACATTCAAACTTACTGGTATGACTTTATAATCAGAGTGTTTTCTGAGGTATTAGATCTGGAATAATTTTGATTCCTAAATATACTCAATTGAAATGCAATAAATTTGGAACTGTTCTTCTAGTATTTGGTGAAATTTGATAGTATTTAAATAATAGTTTACTTGAAATTCAGGAACAGATTTCTAAAAAACCAAATTACAAAACTTTACACAAATGTAACTTTTAAAATTCTGTAGTTTATAAGTAATAATGAAATTTTGAATTTACAAAACAAAATCTGATATTAAAATTAAAGTAAGAGGTATCTAGATTAGGGCAGGTAAGCATATCTTAGTTTCCACACCTTTCTAGAAATCTGATCTTTGAAATTCAAATTAAATTGCAATCTACAATTTTTATGACCAATCTATATAATTCATGACTAATTTTCAATAAAATATATCAAAATTTTACATGAAAATAATGAACCCTTATTATTCTGAAGATTAAAAGATTTATTTTGAAATGCAATTGTTAAATTTATAAAACAAAATCTGTTATTGAATTCAAAGTAACTGGTATCTAGATTAGGCAAGGTAAGCACACCTTAGTTTCCACACCTTTCTAGACATATGCTCTTTGAAATTCAAATAAAATTTCAATCTACAATTATTATGACAAATCTATTTATTTCAGGACTGATTTCTATTAACATATGTCAAAATTTTACATGAAAATAATTAACTTTTAATATTCAGAAGTTCAAAAGAAATATTTTGAAATGAATTCATAAAACAAAATCTGTTTTTAAAATCCAAGTAACAGGTATCTAGATTAAGCTAGGTAAGCATACCTTAGTTTTACCTCCTTTCTAGAAATCTGAATCTTGTAATTCAAATAAATTTATAACCTACAATTTTTATCCGCTAACTCCATATATCAGTACTGATTTTTAATTCATAATATCACATGGATGATAGCTAAGAACAGCGGCAATCTATGGAGATTCATGAATGGGTTTTTGTGTTCCAAAAGAAGAGATTGTTAAGTTGAAGATTTAGATAAATGCGGCGTCTTCTCAGTTGCCTTGGATAAACTTACAGAGAATAGAAACAATTTTATCTATGCATTAAGGGCTGTGTTCGTAAATTTAATATGTATTAGTACAAGGAAATGGTAGAAACACGTGGATCGGGTAGAAGCGCTTAAGACTTAGTTATTGGGAGTGTTTGTTAATACTTTTAATAATCAATTTCCCAGCTTAATGTGAGTTTTGTTCTATTCTGGTACAGTATGCTTGTGCATATTAATGTATGCCTTTATAAAATTCAAAACTTTCTAAACAGTACTTAGATTTAGGATATGTCAAGCATCCCTTAGCATCCCCTTGGCTATATATGTATGCAATCACGCACACTAATAAAGTGCTTGAAGTGTCGACTTGTCATAGTTAATTACATTCAATTACTAAAATTTCACATCCATGAATAATACAATTGGTTCATTTCAATGCACGCCTTTATAAAATTCAAAACTTTCTAAACAGTACTTAGATTTAGGATATGTCAAGCATCCCTTAGCATCCCCTTGGCTATATATGTATGCAATGACGCACACTAATAAAGTGCTTGAAGTGTCGACTTGTCATAGTTAATTACATTCAATTACTAAAATTTCACATCCATGAATAATACAATTGGTCTCATTTCAATTGCACACTGATAAAATATTTTGAGCACACTATACATTAAATCTAGATAGAAATAACTTATCGTTTGCATAATACATCTCATAGATTGAAGCTAACTAAAGAGTGCTATAATGAAATGTTTATGAATACGCCAAATTAAATCTAAAATTAAATTCAATCCTTAATTAATAAAATGGTTAATCGAGTCATAATGTTAATATGTTCATCAAAAACTTTTTTCTGGAAAGTCAAACAAATTTGAGTTTATATCATAAAAATTATGGGATATAATGAAAATATTGTAAATTACTCCTACAATTTCAATTAAAATCTGAAATATGGTCACAGTTTAAAAGGCTCATATTAGGCAGTGGAGGTGATTAGGTAGAATTTTCTGATAAAGCGAGTAATTGTAATTTTGAATATGTTGTGAAAATAGACTCTAAAAATACAATTTACAATGCAACCTCTTAAAATTTTCCAAAATAATTTTGCCTTAGCGAATCTCCTGACGGAGCATTCCAACGCATATCTCATTCCCTATGTACGAGAGATAATTGTGAGATAATTATGAAATTAAAATTGCAACATTTAAATTTAAGAAAGAAAAATTGAAAAAATCTATCTTTGTGACGTAAAATAATTTTACCGCAAGAGGGCTACAAAATGTTGACCAAAATTTTTTCATATGTGCATATTAGTTGAACTGATGAACTTATTTAAATGGGGATTTAAATTTAGAGCGAAAATCGTAAATGGCATTAAAAAATGATTAAAAACAGATAAAATTTTTAAAAACCTGAATTTTAATAATACAAAAAATATATTTCAAGATTAAACGCAAAAAGGATATATTCCCCAAAAATAATATGACAGTTTATTAGACTTAAATGTCTAGTAGAAGTATTTTCTTAATATTTGAAGATAAAAATTTTTTACAAATAGTTTTGGAAATCGTTGATGCAAGAAAGGCATGGAAATTAATAACAAGAACATCATTGGAAAATTCGTTATTGAAAAGAGTCATTTTGTAACCATAATAGAAAAAATTTGAATAGTTTCAATTGAATATAACTAATCAATATCTAAAGATACAGAAACTTTTTCACTTTTGAAAATGCTCACTCCAATCAGAAATGTTTTTGATCTCACTAATTTTGTTGGTGGACTTCTTTGATTCATCACAGGTGGTTTCAACTGACCAAAAACCCTTTGCTTTCCTTTTCTATAATTTAAGGTTACGTTCGCAAGGAATGTTTTGAACAGAAATGCTCATCTAACAGAAATGTTCGAAGTAGGATATTTCTGTAACAATGTTTTTAAGTTTGAGTGATATTATGTGTTAATGAATTGTGGTAAGTCTTCCCAAAAACTGATTGAGAACAAAATTGATTTACCAAAATACTGATTGTTGCCTCTCCAAAATAGTAGGCAAATAATAATTTTTAGCACTTTGTGTTCTTTACATTACTAAATTTTGATATTAAATTTATTAATTCGTATTCACTCAAATTTTCATACAAATATTTTCAATTTTTATTTGCAAAAACATATTTTTAATTAAATCATTATATTTTCATTTATATATAATTTTTTATATCATTCGTTGCTTTAAAATTACAACACTTTGAAGGATTTAACTATTTTGTTTCGAAATATATATATATTTTTGTTATAATTATTTTCAAATTGTTTTACATAAGCATAGAACCAGAAGCAAAACATTATTCACTGGCAAATATGTACATATAGGAATATTATTTCTTATCAGAATCAGTACAGTGCAAAAATATTTTGGGTGTTAAATTTATGTTGATAAAATTTGTGTTTTATTATTTCGTCTGTGTTTTACTCAGTATATTAAATTGAAACATTGATGTGGCACAGCCATCCAAATAAGAATATTGGGGTAGCAATTGCCACGGCGCTACTGTTAATACATCTGCATTCTATTCATTTAGTTACCAATATTTGGAATTGAAAAAATTGATCGCTTTTCTCTGATAATTTTTACATTAATTAATGGAAAATTAAAACCTAAATATAAATTTTCAAGAATTTTTCAGTTCTTGAACAATTATTGAATATCCAATATTTTACTTAATAAAAATTGTGTAGACAGTGATGATCTTTGCAAGTGTTTGAGATGAACTTTGTTTGTTCAGAAATTATTAGTCTCACTTATGCAGTCAAACTAAACAATTGAGAAATAATTAAAAGCAATTGTGCTAAACAATTTTATATTAAAATTATAGATAGGTATTTACAGGAATGCAAAATATATTGTTTCTGGGAAAACTAATTATAAAATTAACATTCAACAATTATATATTTTCGACATTAAAATACATTTATTTCTAATATCAAATAATTTACGTGACACTTGTATTAATACAATTCGATTTTGGGTAAAACATTATGCATGTTTTGGAAAATAATAACCTAAATTACTGGAATTATTGATAAGCACTGGTTATGCAATATCTGGACACATATTTCTGTATGAGTGATTGCGTTCAATAAAAGAACCTGTACCTAACCCGACGCTATTGATTACCTCACTCGACTCGGCCCAACCCGAATATTGATTCACTAACCCGATCTAATCTCATTCGATTAAAAACATAATAATAAACTTAAAAATGTACATGAATTGGAAACATATACAAAATATTGCATTTTATGCAGATTATCATCCTCGGAAAATACCTGAGAGTAGCTCATCTGACCCGACCCAAACCAAATTCAAATTGTTGTACCCGACCCGACCCAATGTCCGACGTGAGGTCGGATAAAGTTGGGTACCTGACAGCCATTTCTATCCTCTATTTCATAGTTAGACCAACCTTTACATTATAGACAAGTCCTGTAAAAATGGACGCACTGGCTATCAGAATGCAAAAAAAGCCTAAAGCAGAACAAGTATCAACTTATTAATTTGTATTTTTATAATTTCGCTTTGTTTAAATTCAAAATTTAGCTTAAATCTAGTTGTATTAATTTAACATTAATAACTAGTCAGTAATTAGATTGTGGTAATACTTCAATCTTTTAAGTTCTAACTTTAAATTAGCAGTTAAAGTTGATGTATTAAGTTTAGGTGAAAACCAATTGCTATATTAAAAATAAAATTTATCTTTTAAAGTTAGAAAAGATAAAACGGATTAACTTCGGAATTTACCTGTTAAATTGACTGCATTTAAAAATAAAACTATTCACTAGTAAACGTAAACCAAGTCAGGTTTATCAAGAATTACATAATTCATAACAAATATAAATTTTTTTCTATACTTAATTATATATATATATATATAT
>CABFPE010000015.1:1245999-1260633 GCA_900660155.1 Hofstenia miamia
AATATATATATATATATATATATATATATATAATAGGAAATATATAAACGAGATAGTTAAAAAATAATGCAAATTTGAATTCACAATTCTACCGGGTACAATAATCAAGGGGTACAACAAGTACCCAGATCTCGTTTGTGGTGCGTCGGTCTTATGGAACCGAAGCAATCTTAATCAAATTTGGGGACCCAAGCTTGGAATTTTTGATCTAACATTTACAAAATATCAAAAGTAATTTTATAAATATAGCAAAAAATTGGAGCTCAAAATTGGAAAAAATATCTTTAGTAAACAATTTTGACAATTGTGGAGGCCTAATATTTATGTAGGCACAAAATATTTTGTAAAAAGCATCCATTATATACCAAATCGGTTACTGAACATTTCATAGATAAAATTAGGGGTAAGGAAGGAGAAGGCCACCCTTAATGTCATCTCACCGGTTAATTTAAGATGTGCCTCTCGTCATACCGATCATCTAATTTAGTCTGGGAGTTTCTCAAATCTCAAGCTTCGAAAGTACGTGTAATTGCCATAATTATATTTACTTAAATATGATTGTAATTTACAAAAATTTCAGCTATGTACACTGTAGATGTGCGATGGGATTATATTGATTCCGAATCACCAGGGCGTTACGTTCTGCTTATTAATTAGGCTTAAAATTTAATTCAAAATCATCACAATCGATGTTTGGAAGTAATCGCAGCTGCCAATATTTGCGAAAATCGATCGCGGAATATTTATTTACATAGGATTACCAATATTCAAACATGTTACTAAAATTTGCAACATTAAAAGCAGTAGGTGATTGGTTTCAATTTTTTAGTATGTGCCTTTGAAAACAATGAGATATTTACGGTTAATCCGATATGTGTTCAGTACACATTTTTTCAACTGTACAAATGCATTATGTAGTGTGAAAAAACTGACCGGAAACCGCAATGCCGGTCACAACCGGTCAAAAGGAGAATTTAATATGTCAAGTCCCACATGAAGGTAACTTGGGCATCGGTTAGGGGTTGACCGGAACCTTGCGCATTGACATCTCGCATCGGTCCCAAAATTTGAAGTAACACTTTTGGTAAGTGTATTATTTCTATTTAGGTTATGTAAATAAGAAGTAGAATTTCATAAGTTATTCATATGAATGAAAACTTAGAATATCACTAGAGGAAAATACCCGACATAAAATACTTTTTATGAATTAGTTACACAATTATTTTCATCAATTTTGGCATACAGTCTAATTTGATCATGCAAAACATTACGAATTAGCAAGCTTTGAATCGCTCCATTTTTTTAGTTATTGCATAGTTAAAAAAGCTTAATATATTTTCACTAGAACAGTTTTTAGTAAACATTTGAGGTTTTCACTTTTACACAGTGCTATTAGAATGAAAATCTTGCTTGTGTTGAAGAGAATGCTATTGCCTTTTAGCTTTATTAATCGTTTATAATTAATTAACTTTGATGAATTATCCGTACCTATTCTCTTTACGGATTATATTTTTTCGAAACAAGTCTTGCATAATAACAAATCTTTTTCATATCTTAGCGAAAGTTTCAACCACACCAGATCAGTAAAAATACTAGCTTTATAGAAAATACACATTTATTCCCTACCTCTGTAATTTGTGTGTATTTTTGTATGTATTTCTGAATTATGTATATTATAATATATGAAATACTGTCTCATGTTATTTTCCTTGCTTAATAAGAAATTTAACTAGAAAAGCGGTTGAGGATACCGAACCATTACAGCATTCTAAAAAATAATTATGCTTACAAATGTGTGGTATGTAAATAATTGTTGTTAACAATCTAATTTCGAGGGAATTTTCAAAATGAACGTAGTACCAGCATGCGCTTTGTTGCTCCTATGCGAATTCATTGTCTACGTTACAGATGCTCATCTACAACAACCAAAAACTTTACCTACATTTGGCGATTCTGCTTTCGATGTTATGGATGAAACTGATGTCAATTTTATAGAAAAAAAGAAACCAATTGGTGACAACAGAAAGTCGAAAACACGAAAGAAACTTTCACCAGCAAAAGCACTTATTAAGCAACACATTGGATATAAAAGACGAAACAAACGTGTGAAAAATTAATGGAAAAATTTCTTAAGATTCAAATTTGAATAAAGTATTATTATTGCTTTTATTGTTATTCTCTTTTGTTCTCACAGCTTTATGCTGATGTGACTCTCAGCTCAGAGAACTCATCAATTCTCAGGGAGTCTGAGAGTTTTGCTCAGATCAGACCTCTAGCTGTTCCTTACAGTGTAGCTCCTGTCGTCTGATGTCCTCGTTCTATTACCTTGCTAGTCTGAATGTTGAAGTTCCACATGTATTTTGACATTCTCATTCTCTATGACTCCCTGTGGCTTATGTCCATGCCATTTATCTCCTGCTTCTACCACATGCTGCCTACTCAAGCTCTTGTGTAATATACGCCTCCACCCCACTTTGTCATGTTCATTCTGCAGAAAACTTCTCACAACCTACTATCAGATTATCTACTGTATTTCTTACATCGTCACTTATCTCGACCCTGTTGTCTACATGCTTCTTAAGATTTGCTACAACTGCTTGCTCTTATGCTGTCATTATCAGTGCTTCTGTTTCTCTCGCTTGTTTTGCATTCTTCTCTGTCACAGTTTTTGTATTCCTCCAGTATTCTCTATGCATTACCTTCTCCTGTACCTTACTTGTCTCTCTTCTTTTATCCTACTCTGGTATGCTTTCTTTCGTTCTGATCTTCCTTAACTCCATTTTGACCACCAGTAGTGATCTCTTAAGTTGCATAGCTACAAAATCCATTAATCGTAATATTTCTGTTTCTAAAGCCTCCTCCACACTTAGCAGTCTTTTCTCTCTTGGCTCTTGTCATCTACAGTTTTTTAACATCACTTTTCAAGTTAAATGTTTTTTCTGCTGTTATTCACTTTCTGGTCTCCCTGTCAAGCTCCCTCAGTTCATTCATATTCCATCAAGTAATTTGTGCCGAATGTCTGAATACTGAAACGACCCACATATTTATTGCCTTTATGCTGCTCTATCAATTTAGTGCTGACTTCTGTAGTACCTTTCTTACACTCATCTTGTATTCTCTCCTTAGTCATTTACTCATTTTTTCATTATCTGTTCTGTTGTGTCCATCATTCCTAAGTAATTGTGTACTTCATTGATTGTTATACACCCATACTCGCTATATGCATTCTAAATATAGTAGCGAGTAATATAAGTTAGTTACTTTTTGTGAAAGTAATAAGTAACGAGAAATATACATGCATGACTTTTTTAAGGACAACGCTA
Source organism: Hofstenia miamia (assembly GCA_900660155.1). Lineage (NCBI taxonomy): Eukaryota > Metazoa > Xenacoelomorpha > Acoela > Hofsteniidae > Hofstenia > Hofstenia miamia. Next base: position 1,249,323 of record CABFPE010000015.1, read on the forward strand.
TAATATGTAACATACTACTATTTATATCTTTGTAGTTTGAATATGATCCCCACTGGCATCAATAAGTCGTTGTAGACAGACCAACATTTTTTTGGAATGGCCGTTAATTTTTGATAAATCTTTTCTTCTAAATGGTCGATAGATGCTGGACGAACCTTGTTCACTTGAGCCTTAGTAAGTCCTCATAGGAAAAAATCTCAACAAGTAATGTCCGGGGACCTTACTGGTCAAGGCATGCTGGGTGATCTCCGCCCAATCCACTTGCCTTCGAAATTTGAATCCAGCCATTGCCTAACATTACCACCTCTACGAAGAGGAGCTCTATCATGAATAAGAATTAGATTAGGGTACTGATTTTGAGCAAAAGGGTAGAATGGGTGTTGCAGCATATGCAAATATCAATTTTTATTGATGTTTTCTCAAAAGAAAAATTGACCAATTATTTCTTTGATTCCAATTGTGCCCAAACAGTTTTTCTTTCAAAATGCAATGATGATTCACTGAACCAATGTGGATTCACCTCAATCCTGTAACGCCCATTATGCCTGTGGACATTACCATGTAACAAAAAATGATGCTCAACTGATTTTCGGCATATTCAAGGCGACATAATTTGTCATCATCAAACAGTAATTGATTTGTTTGCATCTTGTATGATGCCATTTCTCTTCTTTTAAGATCTGCTGCACTGACATATGGCTAATCCGTAACTTTGTTGCAGCTGATCGTAAAGAAGATATTGGATTTGCTGAATAGTGCCTCAGAACAACATCAACATTGACCGAATTAGTAGTGGATTTTGAACGATTTCGCTTGACATCTTGCACAGTACCAGTAGCCATGAACCTGCAATGCCAAGCTTTGATTGATACTGATAAAGGTAGCTTAAAGGTCTTTCCATATTCTGCATGAAATTTTTTGTGTGGTAATTACACTCCTGCTGCTGTCATACCAGCATGTACATTTTGCTCTCTGTTGATTTGTGAAATTCATTCTAAAATAATGATACAATTTAAGCCATGCTAAGAAATTATTATTAAAACTAATCCATCGCAATGACAAAATAACTAACCAATCACTCGTAACAGCTATTTTTAATATGAACTTATATGTAAGTAAAAAGGAATGTGACAATTACTATAGCAACTGCGAGCAAGTTCCGTACAATATATAAGTACATGCAGTATATAAACGATTTCTTAAGGTGCACTGAGTGAACCTTTGGAAAATATATTTTGCATCTTGTCTTTGATGTTGAAACAGTAATAACTTTGTGAAGCACCTGATCTATATTTTCTTTAATATTTGATACAGTTCTTATAAATTTCTTAATGAATGCACCATAAAGTTCTTCAACCAAGATAGTTTTCTATATTTTCGTTATTCTTCAAAATAATAATCAAATTGGCTTCAGCAATCAATTTTTTCCTTTCATTTTTTAATAGTCCTGGAACATAGACCTCAGCTGCATACATATAGATAGGCAAAATATATGTTTAGAATGCGAATATTTTTGCGTCATCATTAAGATAATTGATAAAATAGTTATTTTCGAATTCTGAGATTCGCTACTTTTATAACATAATCCACATGAGAACTCCAACAAAGGGAGCTGTCAATATAGAGACCTAGATATTTGAATGAATTTACTGTTATTATTTCATTATTCCTAAAACGAATTTTCTCCAGAATTATGTCTTTGAGACACGTTTTCCTGATATTCGGGTGTGCAATAATAAATTCTTTTGTTTTTGAAAAGTTCATTTTTAGATTTATGTTTTCGGAAGCTTAAATTGCTTTCTTCACTGTTCTTTTATATTCATCAAGTGTCTTGTTTAGCAGTTTCATATCTGATTTTCCGATTACTCTCATGTCATCAGAGTATTTTGAAATATTCAGCGATGTTCCTATCAGCATGTAATCTCTCATTGAATATTTCATTAGTTTGTTCGATGAATAGGACCCCACTCAAAGATCCGCCTTGTGGAACTCCAACAATTAGTTGGATTTCTTCAGTGTATTTATCTTTGTCATAACGTATCCGTTGTGACTAATTCGTCAGGTTTTCCTTTACTAAATTTGACAACTAAGGTGATGCTTTGCATAAACTATTTAATGTGTTTTGTAAAATTGTGTTGAATCCATTGGAATAATATAAAACAATTGAAGTATCGGTTAGATTTAGACATGTATAATAAATTGCATTGTATATAGCAATATATCTACTGTTCCACTATTCTCTTTATAAGCAAATTGATATGAATCTGTGATATACTTCATTTTTGCATGTATACATCAAACACGCAGTTATCCATAACTCTAGCAATAACTGGCATTACGGTAATTGGACGAAAAAATTTTAAATTTTCTGGAATTATTTATTGTATCATAAATATTTTCTTTTTTACGAATTAGTAATTCTTATTTGTATTTAATATATTAGCAAGTAGTTCTTGCGAAATGAACCAGCAACGTGGTATGTTCTTCGAACCACAATAAGCCGGTGAAACTAGGCAAAATTAGAATAAATTTGAAGATATAATTGAGGAAATGCCAACAGTGGTTTAAGTGCAACGATTTTTCTATTGTAAATTAGCGTTAAATAAAATCACCCTTAAAACAGAAACCTACAAAGACGGGAAGTAACTTAATCATCTTTTGAAGAATCTGATTGGTGATTCAAAATAGAATATATGATGTTCAGTGTTCACAAACCTAGGATGTTATCAAAACTTCAGCACAAATAATTTGGATTTTATTTCTAAATAAAATTAACTAAAAACAGGTTTCACATGTAAAATGACATACTAACTAGAGGATTGCTATGTTATTTCACTATTGCAATCTTTCCTTTAAAAATTAATTATGTGGTTATTTGGACCATGTTGGGGGCATTTTTGATGAAATTTATTCTATAAAGAGTTTTGCTCGTTGTTATTTGCTCATTGTTATTTTCATATTTATATAATTACTAGTTAAGAAAATTCAAGAATGCTAATTGATTATTGAATCAATGTATGGTAAATTTTCTAAGATCAAACGTTATCTTTGAAGAATTGATCAAACAATTAAACAGTAAACTAAAACTAAAAAAACAATTTACTAATTGATATCAAAGGCAATTTCTAATTTACATTTAAAAAATAAATATTTTGAAATTTATTCACTCTTTGAATACGAGCCGCAATTTGAAACTTCAAAAATTGTCTTTTCACAATTTATCAAAATGTAAATATTTGTAGTTATTATAAAACAACTGTTCGCAAACTTTAGCCATTTAGGAACATGAAAACAGTGAGTGAATTTCTATTTTTCAATTATTCAAATTTCAATAAAAATAGACGTTCTTAAATTTAAATTAACTCTGCAATCTTTTTAGTAAGCCAATTTCCCATTATACATGTATATGAATTTAATTTTTTGTAAGACATCGAAATGAATTTTTGAAATGCTTTCGTGAAACAAGGCCTCTTCTTTAGTCTCTCCAATTGTTGTAAAAATATGTGAATTGTTACTACAAAACGTATATTTATTAACTTAAAATGGCTACTTTTTTCTGAAATGTACTGTCTATTTTATATACTTGTCTTATTCTATTAATTTTAAAAGGGTCAAGCTTATCGTAACACAAAAACGTGTTAATCTACTGTGCAAATATATACAACATATTTATGAAGCCTTAAATGTTTAAGGGAACCATGAATTACATTAAAAAATTTTCTAATGTAAAATCAAGCTCTTTTATTATTCCTTATTTTATCACATTTTAATTCCATTAGAAGTCAAATGGTTACTATTATCAACATTTACTAACTATTTATTTGTTCTGGTAGTTTAATGCTTCTGCAGTTTCATCTTAGACCCAAATGTTTTTCGGAATTAATGTCTTGTCCCTCTGTAGGTATCGATAAACTTTCTTCTGCTGAGGATAAATGGATACGAAAATATTTTACATGCATACTGCTCTTCTTGTTTTTCTATAGCTCTTCCTGCATACACTTATTCCATTTTATGCAATAGACATCCTTTCTTAATGAATTTGAGAATTATGAATACTATACATTTTTGGAATTTGCTTCGATTCTCGACTTTGTTGTATTTGAAATATCAAACGTTTGTTATCATATAAATGTTTTAATACGCAAAAATGCCTTGGTTGAGAAATTTTCAGTATTATGTTCAGAAAAACCTTCCTAGAGGCATAAACAAAATTAGTCTCAAACCATAGAAAATGCACACAAATCAACAAAATTATGGAAAACAATAAATACATTTGTAGAATATTTGTAAGTGTTGAATATCACTGATATTTTTTCTATTTTGATTTAGTGAACGTTATGTAAATGGGGCTTAAGATCAAATATTGACTATTGCAAACATTATGAAGAAATAGTTCATTACATATTTAGATCGGAGGTTTGATCATTATTTTTCTATCGATTCAAGGAGTTCATCCTTGGTGCTGTTACTACAAAACAATTGAAGGATACTGCACAAATAAAGGTTACACTCCAGGAGGGAATAAAATAATACTAGAACCCATTGAAGCACCCGTTGCAACTCTAGAAGGTAACAATTTGTTTCACACAGCCCATGATGAGCTCTGGTATTTTAAAAATTATAATTTATAGAAAATATTTGCTTTATTGCATGTTGCCTGTTTTTCAAAACAAAATTAAGAGTTTCGTGATTTCCTAATTTCCTTAAATACCCTTCTTAGCCCTAAATAACCCATGCGTTTCTGCAATTTGTGATTATTTACAAAAAAATTTACTAAAAAACGGTAACCATTACTCACTAACAATGAAAATATCTTCATTTGAAAACACCATAATTCGTGGAATATTACCGGTGATTCCTGTTTTTCGCAAAGACGTGCCTCGACAGGGCTTGGGTAGTTTATTTTCAGAATCAAAATGTCAGGCAAGTTGTTGTTAACATGCAAGGGCTGTAGATCGCAATACTTTCTGAACACTATGCATGGGAAAAACATTTGAATGATTTTGCGAAAATCCCATTTCTATCACAAATTTTTACACTTATGCGAAAGCACAGTTACACATAGATGTGTCCAAGCTCCAAGATTCCCAAATTCAGTAATAGGCTTGGAAAGATTAATTGTTTGAAAATGTGGACAAAACGCCTTGTACCTTTTAATGATACAATGGGTACAGTTTAAGGTTAAAGCATATATTTCAAAATTGATTGCATAGGTATATACGTTATCACATAAATATTTAGAACATAGTGTCGCACAGATGGCTTATTATCTTGGTCTGGAATCTAGTGTAACAGGTGCCATGGTTGATGTGGCCGCAACAATGGAGAAATATGCTGATGTTGCTGCTAAGTTATCTGCTGGCCTGAGCATATGGGGAACATTGCTAGGGTTTGCACAAATGGGCTCTCCAACACCTGATGATATTATTAATGCTGTTAACAAAGCCTTAGCAACATTGACCGACGAAATAAACGATCAGTTCACAAATATGCAGGGATACGTCGATCAGCAAATACTAGATCTTCAAAACGAGTTAATGCACTATAACTTTGAAAGCTATCATACTTATTTTTCAAACTGCATTAAAGAAGTAACCGCTGAAAAAGTAAACGAATGTATGGAGGAAGCTGAGCGGATCTCAGCAGCCGATTATCACAAGTTTTTGGAATATTTACAATATGTTGATAATGATGATTGGGAAGCCACGCCAAGTGATGTGAAGAAAATGGAAGTTCAATTCTTAACATTCCGGGATTATGCGCAGTTGAGAGTGATGATTTTGACAACACTGGCAAGCACATACAAGGAGAACAGTGATGAATACTCTCAAAGTCAAACCATGCGTTATCTCAACACTTTGGAAATTGAAACTGACCGTTATATTAAGTATGCAAGGTTTTGCTACAACACTATTTTTAAGATGCACAATCCACCTGATTCCTATCTTACTGTAACACAGACATGCGACGGTGTTACAGAACAGCACGAGAGTTGGGTTCATACACGAAACTGGCGCAAATGTTACCATCACATGTCCCCAATGTTGCTAGACAGTGAAAAATGCATTGAAGAAGCTGGTGTGCGCATGGATGGGAAAAACCCTACACCCTCATGTGAAATATGGGGCTCTGGAAGTGATGATTCATCTGTTACCTGTGCTAAGTATGCAGTCAAAGTTGTTCTACCGCATTTTCAACAGTACCGTACGCAAATGTTAGAATCAGTTAAAAACTTTTGGCGACCAAATATTTACGATCGTCTGACAGCTTGGCAAGAAATAAATGCTGGAGTTAAAGAAATGCTTGGAACAAGATCCAGAAGTAATATACTTGATCTCGATTACTTAACCAATGAACAAAAGATTAGGATCAAGAACGAAATTCTTAGAATTGAAGGTTTGAAAGAAAATGCGCGCTTAGGTCTAAGAAGTGAATTATGATCTGAATTTTTTGTAAGTGTATTGAAATTTGCTCTTATAATATTAATTTAACAATTTGTGTTAATTTAAAAAGCATCTATATTTCTTGTTTTTAAAAGAACTCAAGTTATAAGTAATGCCTATTGGAAAAAGCCTAAAATGAAGCAAAAAAAACCTCTCGCCCACTATCCAACAGTTAATGTAACAAATTCTTTAACTAATCAAGGAAAACAATTCGCCTTTCTAAGCATATCTATCTCGATTGAAACGTATTTGGTAGTTGATATTTTTACAAACTACATTCAAAACTAATTAGGGAAATCATAATAAAAATGATTTTTCTACAATGTAAAATCAGTGATTTGTCGTACATTGCCGTACATTTCTAATTTGAATCGATCATAATTCAGTAGATAACAAATCTTTATATTTGCTTGACACACACTTTAAATGACAGTTTAAATTCAAAGCAAATGCAATTTATTTATTACAAACTTCAGAACGATCATTGAGATTGATTGGAACATTTTGTTGGCATTACCCATTAAGGACGAGCGTTAAGTAGATGTAATAAATCTAGGTCAGTTTGGTGCTAAGTTTGTTAAGCTTATAACTATGTAATTGTTTTTAATCCCTGTGCATAAGTCATGTAATTCTAGTTGAGCTGAAGGATGGCACTTGCTTAAGAAATGTCAGTACAACAGTGATATCCAACATGCAAAAGATCAGTTACCTTCAAATACTTATTTTTGAGCATGCATTCTATTAAAATTGACGATAGTTGTGTCATAGCTATTAGATAGCCGAATATTTATAAAAATAATGGATGTTTATGGATCAGTTTAGTGTAAAACTAGAAACTCAAGTTTTTGCACATAAAGAAAACGTTATGCAAGAGCAATGTGGCCCAGAAAATCTTTTCAAAATGTTAATAATTTAAAAGATTAATAAAGACATCTCCTTTGTTTGTCATTTCACTTTATCCAAACCTGCAAGCCCTAAATATCACCTTTGGTTATTAGCCTATGAGAAATTACCAATTTGGATTAAGCATTTCAACGTTTTTTAACGTGAACAGACGAATATTTTTAAAACTTGGTCCAGTTAATGTTTCAATTCCAATTGTATACTGATGCCTTCTGATGGTATACATTATGGCAGATACACTTATCCTCAGTAGAAAAACCATACTTATTTTGCATTACTATCATAATTTCGGTTTTCAAGGGAATTGCTGTAACAAATAAAGTCTAATGTATCTTGCAACAAATGTTGCTGTTATTAGATTTAAGTAAGACATTCAATATGAATTTTGATATTTTGGAGACAACTCCTGTTATTTAATCATTAACTTCTAAGAAAATACACAACTCTAGATAATATAAAATGTTAAAAAAATTACGGTATGTCGAAAAAATCAAATCAAGCTGAGAAAAAAACTAAAACCTAGCTTCTTGCTTGTCAGTGATATTTCACAGAAACGATGATTTCTAAGCGCAAACGATGAAATGCTTGTCAAGTTGAATGGAAATTTAGTTTTACTTGAATAACTACCTAAATTTGTATTATGAAAATACATTTAAATTACAATACTAATAAAAGTTAGGTAAAAAATGAAAAAGATATATATATAAAATAAAACCTCAAGAAACATTAAAAAAATATGGAAAATATTTTTCCAGACACCACAATCTATAAAAACGATATTGATTAAATCAACACTGAAAACTATTAGGACATGGGATTATACACTATCTACAGAATAGCATAATTTACTTGCCCATATTAAAATTAATTTGATAGTGACCTTCCGTACTTAGACTACCCAGGATTAAAAACGCTTTACATGTAGACAAGTCAATGACATCACACTGAAGTGAAACTTATTTAGACAAAGCAAGTAAGCAATTTTTTAGGCTATGTAGGTTCTCTTAGCAAAACCTAGACAAGTTTATGTGGGTTCTTTTAGTTTTCCTAAGACCTACAAAACGGTGTGCAGCATAGGGTAATTGTCATAAATTTGGAGGAAATTTTAATAAGAGAAATTTTATGTGATAGAAGCGAATTTTGATCGATTACATGTTGCTTTCTAAAAAGGACTAAAGTGATCGGTGTAGAGCGATTCAACACGAATTAGATGACATGTAAACTCCGCAAAAGGTCTCCAAATATGATCTATTCTATTGCTGAAAGTAAACAGTTATCGTAATAGAAATTTTTTAAGACCGATATGACCAAAACTTTTGCGAGCAGTAAGAGATTACGCAACTTTATACTTTGAAATATCATGAGTATCATTAATTTACTTTTTATACATACATCATTAGCTTTCAACTTCAGTTTTAGTCTACTCAATATATTTGAATAAAGTGTATGTGTACCAGTGCCAGTGCAATAAATGGCTGAGTCTAAAAAATAATTATATGAACGGTGAATAATAATTTAAAGTATATCCCAATGGCAATAGAAGCTCCTAGAATTAACATATAAAAATTTTTAAAATATTTTATTTTAAGCACGATATATTTCAATTTTTATTTAATTAAAAAATCATTTAGAAATTTCTCAAAAATTGTCTAATTTTACGGCGTTTTTGCCCTAAAGCTAACTTTGATACCAATATTATGCATTCGCAATTTTTATGGTGTCTGGAAAGTTTTTTCATTATTTTTATATTTTCTAATGTTACATTTAAATTTATTTATATGCTTCTCTGTAACTAGATCGCCAATTTTTTTCATTTTTCGTTTTTATGTATAACACGCATATACAACCCTGGATATAGGACTTGAGCATTAGCAACTTTTTCGGACATCCACCACTTTCCAGGCGGGTGTGATTACTGTCATGCTGAAGAAAATGCTAGCCATTATTTGCTCTTCTGCAGCAGATTTAATAAATTCCATAGCCTCCTAAATATATCTTTGCAAAGCTTGACAATTTCTGCGAATTACGAATGTGTTATGAAATACATTATTAAAATAAAAATTCTTGACAATTTTTCTGTAAAATATTAAGTTTAAAACAATTATTTACTTCATTCTTCATTATTAACTAAATTCAAAATTGAAGTTCTTATAACTTGAATTATAAAAAATTTAGTTTTGTTATGGTAATTGGATATTTTACTGTGATTTTTGCACGAATAAATAAAACTAAGCAAATTTACTGATAATATATGCTTAAAAAGATGGCTACATATTTTTTATATTAACGTAGACAAAGATCAATCTGGAAAGGATATGAAACAAAGTATGAAACAATTCACCATGGTTGTTCACAAGCCACAGTTGGAGGTCCGAACATCTATCTTATATTTAATGATGACATTCGACCTGCTAATGATTCATCTTCTTTAATCAAATGTATGGTTGGTCCGACCAATGAAGAACAAAGTATTTTTAATGAACAAATAAAATATATTGAATATTGTGTAGAAACAAATACAATGAAAATTACCAAGAATAAAAACAAGCATATATATATATATATATATATATATATATATGCGTTTCTGTTTAAACCATAGTCCATTGTTTAAATGAAACAACGAATCAGTACTTGAAAATAAGAAAATTCAGAAAGTTTTGATATACATTTTCAAAAGATTATGTTTCTTACACAACATTATGATAAATTATTATCATCATCCAACAGACTATTGTATATCATCAAGGATCTCAAAATGTCCAACTATGCCGAGAATGAAATTGATCAAATACTTTCATCTGTAATCTAAGTAGAAAAAAAATATGGATTGTAAGTATACGATTCAGATAAGACCTCATTGAATAAAATACAACGATTTTTAAACAAATGTTATTCACAAAGATACAAAATATAATATTAACGAATTGCTAAGATAAGCAGACATCCATTGTAGCATCTGTTCATACCATCTAATCAAATGAAGAAACTCAGAACCAATCGAAAATCTGAATTACTTAAAGCCAATCACTCCATCTTTAAGAATTGTTTCGTCAATAGACTACTATTTAACAAAGCATTTAACAGCATTTTTCAAAACAAAGATTCAATCACACAATTTTAACCAAAATCACACGTCAATGATTGTTTATTACTTAATTCAACTGAAATACAAATCATGCCAATTTTGATTAAGACTATTTAAAAAAACTTTATTTTTCTTTTCTTTTGTAAACCCTTTCTATTTATATATTTATTATGGGCAAAACTTGTATTTAGTTTTGTCTTTAAAATTTTCTTTTGTGTTCTCTTTTCTCTTGAATTGATCTAGCTTCATTTATTGGCTGTTTATAAGAGTTGGACATGACTAATCTCATATGAAAATCTTTACCATTTTAAAATTTTAGTACCACTAAGTGTTTTCGAAACCTCCGCCAATGAGGTTATGTTTTTGGTAGCGTTGGTTTGTTTGTCTGTTAGCAACTTTACGGAAAAATTAATAGATTGATTGACCTCAAATTTTCACCAGAGGTGCGTCTCCGCCCAAGGAGAAATCCATTAAATTTTGGTGCTGATCGGGGGGACAAGCTGCGTGACGGAGGTCTGCGCTCTCTTCGAGTGCTTTTCTAGTTTAAATTATGGAATTCTACAGTTTTAGAATTGAACTTTTCGAATTGACCACTTTTGGTTGAATGAATCTATATAGGAAGTAAATATGTTTACTCATTTAACAACAACAACAACAACATATATTTAAGTTCTCATGTACATATACATGTATTAAGTTTACAAACTTATTAAGAACATAAATAATGCAACTTTCTTCATATGAGCTTAGTTATGTCAGTAAATGTTTGTTTCTTGGTTACGTTTGCAAATTATATATAATTTAAAAAATATTTTTACTTATTGTTCTTGAGTTGCACTTCTTATTCTATAATTAGTCAGATAATTGATATTTTGTT
>CABFPE010000015.1:1267179-1278217 GCA_900660155.1 Hofstenia miamia
AAAATTAAATGTGCATTAGTATCGTATGCTCTTGTAAACCTCAATATCCGTATTTTAATTTCAGTCTGTATGTATCTTTAAAAATCCAAACTGAGTCTAAGTTGCTAGTAGAGAAAGTCGCACTTGTAAATGTAAATTCCCCTCATTTCTATTTCTGCGTGCGTCCCATTCACACCCAATAACACACATCCGTACTCGAGGTTGTAAAATAATCATAATTCGCCTCCGTTTTTCACCAGCAATACAAATATTCAATATAGTTCAACGTTTTGGGAAAAATCTATATTATGCAAAAATTTATATACAACACTTATCCTGAAAACCACCGATAATTTAAAAAATGTTTATTCATTAGCGTTGATGTATAAAAGTTTCAACAGAACAGATAAATCAAAAATATATACCCGCCAATCACCCGCATTTTTATATTTTTATCAATTTGCACCATCAGGCAGAGATGAGCATGTGCCCAAAATCTAAGCCCAGCTCCTACTTGGGAAACCTTAAGCCCAGCCACAGTTCATTTAAATTCAGTCCATTCTTACCATTGCTAAATTTTTTTTAATTTTTCTATTTACAAGACCACTTTGTTAGAAACTTATAATAATTTTAATTGAACCTAAATTGAGTCTTAAAAGTGCATGATACTAACATAAAATATCAAAATGATAACTATGTTTTTACCACATTGTTTATAAATTATATAGCATTTACTGCGTTTGGTTGATTTGCGTCCAAAAATTATATTTTTAAACTTCGGTCAATTATTTCTTTGCTTATTTATTCAATTTTTAGGCCCAAACCTGGTCAATTTCTAGCCAAAGCCCGGGACTGCCTTACCCTACCTTGATTTGCTGCCATTTCCCACTCTAATATTTATCCCATAGACTTACAAAATTAAAGGCATAGTTTTGGCTTAATTGCACTTATTGTCACATCATTAAACAGTTTTGAAAATAAATTAGTTAATACTATCCACATAATCTGGAATAATAGTAAATATTTTCCATTGCCGAATGCAGATGACAATCTAGATATATCTAAAAATTTAATGCTTTAGGCTAAGAAACATTGTAATTTAATTTATAAATTTTTCATTAGCATCATATACACTTCAACTTCAGTGCTTAGATTACGTTATACGTATCGAACATACCCAACTTTGGTCTAGCAAATCAAAAAACTAAAGAAAATTTTATGCAAGGGTCTCTAAGTAGGCAGCAATGAGCCGGGGTTTTGCCTAAATATTCGGCACAAGTCCATATCTGTCCATAGTCATTATTTGAAATGTATGTTATTAGTGTTTAAACTCTGTCTACTTAAAGTTTACGCAAAGATCTGGATAGGCCTAAGCTAAGCGGTTTTTGAATTTTTGCATAATGCTTGAGGCTATGTGTTGAAGCTTTCTTTGTTGACAAGCTTACACAAAACACTATAGAAGGGGTTTTACCAAAGGTGTTCTTTAACGAAAAAAATTCTACTAAATATTTAAAATGATTAAATAACAGTCTACATTTTAAATATGTATAAATAATTCGCTATTACTTCTAAAATAGTCTTCTGGCACATCATTTTATAATGTGGCAGTGCATGTTAAAGGCATGAAGCCTCTGATTGTTCTTCGAACTTTCACTTAATGCACAAATATTTGGAAGCCATCAAATATATTTATCTAAATAATTGAGATTCATAATAAAAAAGAGATAATTAAGAAACAGAATTCATCATCCTTTGTCATATCAATCTGTCTCGTAGACTTCCGTAAATGGGAAGTGAGAAAAAGCAGTCATTGAGTAATTATTTCCAAACGTAATGTGACGTTTATGTTCTCCTTCGTCAGTTGAAATTATAAATTTCTAACAGTCATATTCGTAAATTAATTCAGAGGATTTTACGTTGAAACTGTTTTGCCTAGTTTCAGATATTTTTCTTTCCATCATGGGATATACAAAGCCTTCAAGTGGAATACAAATAGCTTTAAAAATTGTGATAAACGCATGCTTGACTTTTGAATTTAAAATCCAATTTTATTACGTGAAATTGATTAGGAAATCTGAAATTGACATGTAGAATGCTGTGAATGATGTTGCTTTTCTGTGTTTGACTTGTAAACGCAAAATAGAACTAAAAATGGTTTGAAGGAGCGCATGAGCAACACATGTTCAGCTAAAAGCATTCAGACCAGTTCACAGAAATTTAGAAATTTATTAAATTATAGAAGTCAATGTGCAGTATTCCAGAAATATACAAAGTGAAGCTATTTTACAATTATTTAACTTTTTTCACTCTAAGTGTTATTATAAAAATAATGGTCCTCCAATATAAAGTTTAAATATTTATTAACAGTTTCAGCCGACTTGCGAGGCCCACATTGACCCAAACCAAAACATGTTTCAAACATCTGCAGTATTTTTTATATGATATGTCAAGCTAAAATCTTGTGGTATTTCAATTTTTAACAATGTGTAGGAAATCATGGAAATACGAGGTTACATCAGAGACACTATAGGTTCTGCTGTATTTTAATTATTATAATACATTTTTGTTGAATTATTTGAGTTTATAGACATATTTATAAATTATTTACTTATACTCTATCTATTAGTATTAGTGCCTTGAAGAGTTTAATTGATTCCAATAAATGAAAATATATTTAATAGATTTAAGTATAAATATTACAAGACTTACCAATAAACTGTGGTATTCAATATAACAGCCCAATTGGATTCCATTTCACCCCTTGAGATTATACAAATATAGGGTCCACCATAAAATATATTTTTAGCTAGTTTTTTAGCATTGTTTGGACCTATGAAAAATTTCTAAAACGATAGAAAATCGTTGTGAATATTACACAACAAGCTATGAACAACTTGTGGGAAACGGGTGCTGGTGTTTGCGAAGATGAAATGTTATTGGTTGGGGTACATATTTTGAGATATTTTTGTAATTAAGCAATTAAATTTCCAAATATTTTATATTAGTCGTGAAACATTGTTCTCAATAAATGGTTATTTTTTGAAAAACATTTACTCGTATGCAACTTTTTTTCTGCTTCTTCAGTATCATTCATGAAAAACGTAAAAATATAATGGAGTCTACAATTTTAGGGTGCAAATGGAGATATTTTCCAACGTTTGATGGGTGTGATGATGTGGGTTGGACATACCCATGAAATTGCACTCGATTTCCCCATGTCCAATATACTTATAATTGTAGTTATAAGGGGTCACTTTGATTATAATAATTATCTACTTGCATTAAAACTTTTGTTTACAATTAAATATTGAGGTATTGGTAACCAGGTTTGGGAAATGATCCAATGTAACATAATTTCTAAAATCAAATAACTCCAAATAAGGAATAAATACGAGATAAGAACTTTATAATGAACCATGTCTATAGTTCTACGCGAGAATCTTGTGATAATTATTCGACAAAAATGAGAAGAAGAATGTTTAGTTTCATCATGTAATATTAAATACAAAAGAAAACATACATGCCACACGTATTATTTTTATCGGGTTCATTTCCAAAGGGACACTCAATGATGCATTTACCAAACGTTGATGTGAACATTTTACATTTGCCTTTGCAGTTCCAAGGACCTGGGCCGGTGCAGTTTTCCTTGCATTGATGGTCACAGAAGTTGCACTCTTTAGTAACAGGGTCCCAATATCGACCAACAGGATTAGGCACTCGGCACTTCAGCGGTATAATGGAATCGTTCATGCTAAAGAACAACTCGCTGTCAACTGACGCAGTATTAAATATTAAGTGCAATTATTGATTTTAATAGAATTATTAATTGTACGGGATTTATAGTTTGATGGAGAGAAAATAACCATATCACTGTAAATTCTAAATATTTTCCACTAGCTAGTTTTGCTAAATAAAGACAATATAATAAGAACATTTTTTAAAGGAAACACTCTGATTGATTAAATGAATTTGTTAACAGCTGTTTTCTTATTTTCTCAGATTAATAGGCCCATCTTTTATCGATAACCTAGGGTATGGCCCGTGCCCGGCATAGAGCCCGTTACCCATGGAAAGAAAACCTTCAACTGTGCTATTAAAAAGAAACATACTTAAAATGTCATACCCATCTATAAAAAAGTAATTTTTTTGTTGAAATCACTGAGAAGTTCAATTTTCGAACTATAAAATCCTAATTAAGTCCCGTTTTGAGAAGATTAATAAAAAAGTTTTTTCAATAAGTGAGAAAGCGTCCTTCAACAATCTTAACAATAATCAGGGTTAGAATTTATATTTTTTAATAGCTTTATATTCTGCGTGCTTATTTTTACTGTACAAAGTATATATATATATATATATATATATATATATATATATACATTATTTACAAATTACATACTTACAAATAGATAATAAAAATTCACACAAAGCTACTTACAATAAATATACAAATAAAATTACAATACTATAAAATTAAAAAACAATTTAAATTAAAAACATAAAAATTTTCGCCACATATTTAATTTATTTGAATATCCGTGTTTAAATTGATTAGCAATCAGGTTTTCTTTTAACAATTTCTTGAACTTATGTAATGATGAAGATTTACGTACATTTTGTGGTAGATTATTCCAGATTTTCGCCGTTGTTGTTGTGAATGCATCTTTCCAGTAATTGTTGTTTATTTTAAATTTATTTATAAATTTCTCTGTTTTTTTACATTAAAAAATTTACATATACAGCTTCTTTTCAATTTATTTACAATTTTGTACATATTTACAAGACATATGTATTTCGTAAGGCATAAAGCAAATTTTTACGCACATTTGAACACAGTTTTCTTCAGATACTAAATATTTCACTGAATTTTATCTGTTCCTGCAACGCCTCGAAACTGAAGACTCACAAATATTGAAAATTTTAAAACTTATTTATTTGCTGAACAACAACTTAATGTAGGAACTGTGTTTTATTACGGTATCTTTCAGTTTCGTCTTGAAGCTATGAACGCAACAGCAAGGGCAAATATTTCTTTGCAGTCAGGTTAAGATACTCGATAATGTCATATAACTATTACAGGGGGAAAGTGCAATAAAAGCTGAATGCCTTACAAGAAAAAATCCATGCAATTGATGTTAATCCTTTAAATGTTCCTATGTACAGAAATGTGCCTCTAGTCTAGGTGGGTCAGATTCATGCACCACAGCGAATGTTCATGACTGTTGATTACTTGAAGCAACATTTATATGTGTCTATTCATAGACTTCTAAATTCTAATTTAGAAGTCCATGGTCTATTGGTGTAAAAGTGTATGCCTTTGTATTGAATAGCTGTTTTCTTTAATTTAGTTTTTATGCATATCTTAAAGCATATTTTTGAAAGATCTGCGTGCTGTTTGATGACTAGTATTCGTGATAATTTAGACACATAAATCCGGCCCCTAACCATATTGAGAACACACCAAACAGTATGAAAATAATTATATTGAACTATACGGCACCGCTTGTATGGCACTGGAAAATAAGTACATTTCAGTTATTCGTCTTCTGAAGTTAGCAACATAAGCTCGTATGTTACAATATATAATGTACATAAGCATCATATTATTATTAATGCAATATCAGAAGAGGACAGTGAAATGGAAATTCTTAAAATTGATCAAGGCAATGAATTTTGTGCGTAATATTTTATGTACTGTTTTGTAATTTGTACGATACACGAAATACATACACATAGATATATAGAATAGACAAGGGATTTTAAGATTTTAGATCCTCGAATAACAACAACAAATATTCATGCAGAAGCCGTATGCTAGGCCCGTGCTCGTACACTTTAGTCCGTGCCCGTTACGGGCCCTACCCCAGTCGATAACATTGAAAAATTGAATCTTAATTTACAGAAAGATTTTATGAAGGCTTCTGATAAAGATAATTGTATTACCGGTTTCTTTCCGTGACTTCCCATTATTAATATTGAAGGTGTATGATCAATATCAATAGACTTCAAAATTATTTTAGTTGGCATAAACACGAAAGTTAACAGCTGCGCAATAATTTAACTCCCAAATTCATTGGTGAACAAAGGATATAAATAAATTTACTTCAATTACGATAAAGAATATAAAACGTCTATTTGGGAATTAGGTAAATAGTGTAAACGTAAGGAATGGGATATTTAGAAAATTCACAGATTATTTCTTATCTTGGCCAAATGACGCACGTTATTGCGTACGCAAACCAACTGTTTCTTGTGACAAAAGTTAGTAAACAACATGACTGTTAAATTAAGTTTTGTAGAAGATTGCGTTCCATTCAAACTACAGTGCGATAGCAGGCGCGGAAAATATTTATAATTCACCAACTTTATACGCTATCGGCAAAAACAAGCAGCTGAACGATAAATTCGGAAATTATTTTTTTACTTCTAGAGTGAAATATGAATTTCACGTATCAGTTAATGTGCAAAAACAGACCTATTGGGATAAGGGCTAGATCAAGGTGACCCTTAATTAAGGATCGCCTTAGCTAGATGCCTGCTGACTACAGTGTTGGAACCATGCCTTAAGTTTTCGGCACGAGCACTGCATGAAGAGATGCAGTTAGGCACGAACACGGCACAGCACGGCACGAAACTTAAAAAATGGGCATGAGCACGGCACGGTTCCTACCAGGGATCGTTAGATTTTAATCGCGATTAATCGTATGAAAAAAAATTTGTCGATAGATTAATCGTAATCGCTGCTGCCACGCGATTAATAATCACAATTAATCGTCGATTAATCTACTTTTGATTAAAAATATTCAAAATACAATATATCAAGTGAAAGATATTCAAAATAGAAAATATAAACCATTACTGATATTTGAGATTATTTCCTTTTACTCCACATGTGCTTGTTAGCGTAAGGAAATATTTGAATCTCTAAATTGAGGGGTAATTAAATGATTTCGGTAATCAGATAGAGCATAACCAGCATTGCTGCACAGTCTCTCAACCTGATTAGAATTGGCGTGATAAAATCGAGAATCTATATATATATATATATATATATATTAGTTATATATATATATATTAGTTATATATATAGTTCTATATATTTATATCTCCCGCTAAATGTTTTTAAAAACCTCATCTTAACCGCGTTTACAAACATAAATTTCGCAGGGTAGTGTCTCTTTAATTTACCAACCCCATGGTAAATATATTTAAGTTCGAGTGAATACTGCTGGAGCAATGGCCAAAAAATAGGGGTTTTTGGGAAAAAGTGCGATTCCCGCTAAATGCCTTAGAAATTTCGGATCTTTTCGCGCCAAATACAATTTTATAATTAATCAAACGAAATCAATTTTGAAAATTAAACCTAACGCTTGACATTGCATCTAGTCCCTCTTGCGGAGACCACTGTTCAACACTACAAATGCTTGATGAATCCAATGTTGAAATTATCAACTTCGTAATGCATGCAAGATCGCAATGCATTGGTAAATCGAAAGCATACCACAAATTTAGCTAATAAAGTTTCTGTGATGATTTAAGCTACAGACATGATTCGCTAGTAAGTAAAAGCGGCCCAAAAACACTTGGTTTTATAATTTACTGATATAAACAATATAGATTCTTCAAGTGCTTATACATAAGTTCACTCTAATAAAATCTCTTGTTTTTCTAGCAAATCAATTTCTTATGAAAATAGAAACCTAATTTGTAAAGTTTTAGATATTATTTTCGTATTTGAAAATCCATTTTGAATTCAATAATGATATTTAGGAATAATTTACGTGAAATTACCACATGGTATCTCAAAGTGCATAACAACTAGTAATATTAGTTTAATATATGTATATCTATTCATATTCATTCAAATAATTACAAGATCATAGCTTAATTAAATTTGCAAAAGCCAAATTTATTTGCAAACTGTTAACACATATACAAGAAATTTCGTCACATTTAATTTCAGGATTTACATAAATGAATTTGCCTGCCTATTTTGAGAAATTGTGAGTATGGAGTTTATACAACCGAGGCAAAATCATGCATTGCCATTTTTATAAATTATTGACTTTGTGCTATGTGCATGATTAAGAGTTATTTTTTCAAAATTATTATTTTCTAGATATAATTCTCTTGTGTTAAACTAGAAATTACATTCTTGATATAAACGTGTAATTTCTAAAGTACAATTTTAAGAAATTGATCATTTAAGTGTAGTATTTCAAGATGAAATTCTCTTAATTAACTGAATAAAATTTCAAATATTTTCTTAAATTCAATATATTTTGTTGATAGTACTTAGTTTTCTTATGTAAGATATTTGTTGGTAAATGCATAATTTTCTTGACCACTCATAAATAGAAGCCTTTTGCTTCATTTCATTGCAAAACACTCAAGATTAGTCTATGTCGCTGTTTGGGCAGAACTTGATTAAGGGGCTATCTCATAAAATAATATTTAATGTATTACTTTCAACAGTGGTGGTGGAAAGAATTTTCGTTGGGGGCAAGTTGCACTTGTTACTCAGCATGTTGACTAAGGATTTTTACTGCTTAAATTATATACAATTTAGAAAGGTTTTTCTGAAAGGCTAATTTTAGGGAAGCAACTTCCCACTCTGACGTCTCCAACTCCATCGCCACTGACCGCCAAGTTATTAGCAAACATTATGGAAAGATGCTTGTCTAAAAAAGACATTAAAAGAAATTTAATTTCTTTTCATGAAGCAGTGATTGTTGAATGTTAAAAACTAGACCTATTAAAATTACACCGACAGAAACTTAGGATACTTGTAAAAGATAAGCAAAGAAACAATCTTACCACATTTGCTGATACACAATTTCCAATATATTGAATACGGTCATTAGCTTTTTTCAATCCAGAAGATATCAGTACACAATACCCCAACCTGCTTTGAGAAAGAATATTTATAGTGCAATCCTCCTCAATGGGCACTAATTTACTCAAATCACTTGGAAAATTACACTTCAATCTATAGTGATTAAGCTTGCTATGACAAATTCATAAGCATTGCTCATGATATTGTACACACCACTAATCAGACCATATCAAGTTTCATATTCTCAAGCTGAACATGCTTCAACATCGAATTGATGTTACCTAGATTTCTTCTGTCCATCAGGAAATTCATAAAATGACAAACCTAAAAACAGATGAAATTGATTAATTCTAGGCTTGCAACTTGAATTCATTTAATCAAAATTTATATTTAATGCTTAATTCAAGTCTATTGGGTATAATTGAGCTTAAGGGAATAGTAGTTATGTTGCAGCTTTGCCCGCGGCTACGTTTTTGCCACAATCAGCAGTAAGTAACTGCCTGCAATGGCTTGTTTTGACTTCCAAACTGATTTACACAGGGCTTTACAATGAATAATGAGTTTTATTCAAGTCAATGTAAGTCCAGATAGATTATGAGAAATGGGGTGGATATTATATACAATAAAAATTTTGCGACCGGGAATGGCTTCAATATTTACGGATAAGCGCTTTTAGCATCATGGCCGGCTGTGTCCATCTAAAAAGCTCTACTCTCAAAACACTAATCATGGCCGGCTGTGTCCATCTAAAAAGCTCTACTCTCAAAACACTAGAAAGGACTTTTCACTAAAAGGACCAAGTAAGTTGTGAATTTTCATTTGCTAAGCGTTAACAAATGAAATAGACCAAATGATTATATAAGAACGATATGAAAAAATACTTTTCTGCATTGAACTTTTCACATTCAATTTCAAAGCTTGCAACCAGTAAGGTTTTTTTAAATTTCACAACTGAGACTAATGCCTAGGTCCATTCGTTTTGCTCAATTTTGCCGCAACTGTTCGATTTCAATCTTCACAAATTTGATTGCTTGTAACTTAACTTTTCTCATACTTGCAAATTGATATTGTTGAGCAGCGGCGGAACGTGGCTTTGGCGCTTTTTTCTGAAATTAGAAAACCGGAATCACGATCTTCATCGCTTACTGCCTCGTAACTTAACATGCTGTGGAAAATACAGAGAAGGGCTTTATCGGATTACCCTTAGTAAAAGACAGTTTTTTCCACAAATGGCCAAATTATCTAACTCACTATAATTTGCTTTTGCGTTATTTCTGTTGATCGATAAATAATATACGTTTAAATAATAATAAGAGTCAAGGCAAATTTATTGCTGTAAATAACTAGCACAAATCTACAAACTACAAGCTACATGTACTTACAAAATAATAATAATAATAATAATAATAATAATAATAATAATAATAATAATAATAATAGAATGGATAAAGAAGACAGGCATAGGGTATAAGATGGAGAAGAATGGTAGAACAGTGAGTCACCTGTGGTACATGGACGACCTGAAGATGTACGCTAGTTCAAGGAAGATGTTGCAGAAGCAAGTGGAGACATTGGAGAAGGCAAGCAGAGATTCAGGGTTGGAGTTTGGATTAGGAAAGTGTTCAGCAGTGACAATGACTAGAGGCAAGTGTGTGGACGGGGAAGGTTTGAGGACAAGCAGTGGGGATAAGATTGAGGAAGTCAAGGAGGGGTACAAGTACTTAGGAGTAATAGAGAAGGACAGGACAGATCACGTGGAAATGAAGATGAGGCTAAAGAAAGAGTACAAGAGGAGAGTAAGGAAGGTACTACAGAAGTCAGCATTGAATGGGCAGAACAGCACAAAGGCAATTAATACGTGGGCGATACCAGTGTTGAGATATTCAGCAGGAATAGTTAGGTGGAATAAGAATGAACTGAGGGAATTAGACAGGGAGACAAGGAAGATACTAGCAGCAGAGAGAGCATTCAACCTCAATGGAGATGTAGATAGGCTGTACATGGCAAGGCAAAAGGGAGGGAAAGGGCTGCTAAGTGTGGAGGAGACTGTAGAAGCAGAAGCACTAGGGCTAAAGGAATATGTAGAAGAGCAACCTAAGGGGTCCCTACTAGAGGTCACTAAGGAGTTAAAGAAGATAAGAACTGAGAGTGAAGGAAAGAAGGTATACCAGAGTAGGATGGAATCAGAGAGACAAACAAGGTATAGGCAGAAGGCAATGCATG
>CABFPE010000015.1:1285546-1304477 GCA_900660155.1 Hofstenia miamia
TCGTATGTAGGCTCGTTGACGATTCTGATTAAGGTTAATATCAAAAAGCACCGCCTGATTTATTGGCCGGTTTATATTTTTATTTCTATTTTAAAATAAGTTTTAAATTTAATTTCTACTATATCTAACTATAAGTTGCATTTATAAGCACTTTTTCCAATCAATTTTTTAAAGCTATTATTTAAATTTGTAAGCTAATTACGCGACTAATTAAGTTAAGACTAAAAATCTTTATTATGAATTTTTATTAATATTTAAAATAAATCTTTAAAAATAAACAGCAAAAATAAACACCTGACGAAGCAGTGGCCGAAGTTAAGGTTGATTTTAAACTTAAATTTTAAATTAACATTTTGTACACTGTAAAATTACACATAATATTGAAAAGTGATACATAAATACAATTTCATAATAAATTTTAATCGAAATTTCTGTCTCTCTTATACACATACAAGTAAGTGCTTATTCGATTACTTATTTGGTTTTAAAGGTATTAATCTTTTGTTTGTTTAAAGATTCGACATCATAAATTGGTAAGTAATAGGAGTGATGGCATATATATATATATATATATGAACTTTTGAACTTCTTATCATTTGCAATAAACTGTGAAAAGTTCCTTAAAAACGGCAATTTTAAAAAGAGATCTCAAAGGTAACGACTTGCATGAACAATTTCCTGCAAAGTCTGACACTTTTTTAACAGGTAGGTTAACATCAACACACTTGGGATTAACATTAAATCGTAATATTCACTCCATTCTTGTAGCTTCAAGAAGTGTAACTTCAAATTTTCTCAAAATGCTTTTAAATTAATGTATTCATAGTAATATTTATGAATTTAGTTTTACAAAAAACTAACAAAATAGAGTTCCTTAATGTTTGCTCTATTTAGAGTGTAACTTCCTTGTATAACAAAATTGTATCTATTGAGTAAGTACTTTTGTATTCACATTTGTTTCATTGGTTTTCACAATAATTGCACAGTGTGACATAAAGTTTATTTGATTAAATTTTTTCACTGACTTCAGTCAATTGTAGGACGAGAATTACAAATTTGAATGTTATTTTACATGCAAAACCATACTTTTTGAGTAATTTCTATTTTAAATTTTAGAAACCCTGCATATCATTACTTCGTTCAGTTAATGTCTGGGACTATGTACGCGTTTGACCATTGATATTATGCCTTCTCTGCTATTATTTTTCAACAATAATTCACTATGCTAAGTTTCATTGCCGTGACGAGTCACATTGGATATCAGGATGGGAAAAATTTTTATTGACATACCTTCATGCAACTTGTATATTACATAACGACCATGTCCTGTGCATATGACAGCATTAATCATGTCTTATCTGGACGTAACAGCTGCTTATAAATGCAGGACTTGTGTGAATTAATTTTGTTACATTGCTTGATATTGTATTCTAAAAAACAACCCATTGAGGCAAACGAAATATTCTAAAGCATATTAAATATTTTTGGGTATTGAATCTTGACACCCAAGTAATATATTCCAGCTGCTAGAATCCTGGCTAGTTGAAGATCACCAACCTTTGTCATTTTTTATTCTTCATGTTTAAAATGAATTAAGAAACCGCAATAGCGACTGTTATATTTTGTTTTTGAAGAAGGGGTTTTTAGTATATTGTGGTATCACTTCATCTTGTGAATCTGTACCTTACAGCATTTATCTTCAATACTTAAAAGTCCTGATATTAAAGTACGCATTCCTAACCTACAAACAAAATTTCGAGGAACAAGTGAGCCAATTTGATAGTGGATTTTCTAACACAAATTCTTAAAATCTTCATTATTCTTCTCAAAAGAATTTGAATTCATTAGTTGCAAGGCGCAATCTGAGCATGAGACAAATGGAATTTTCTTTGCAAAATTGAGGAAATGAGATATTGTTAGTGATGATATCTACTAAACTTCATTTTCTGAAATGTCAATTGAATGTTTTTCTGGAAAATTTAGTGATAAAAAATGCAAAATTACACCAACCACTCAAGAGACTTTCTATATGAATGGTTTTATCTAGAACATATTGAAATCTGCAGGCTTGAGAGCATAATTTGGCATCATATAGCTTCTGTAAGCTCAGATCAATGAAATCAATCTATTTATTAGTTATTTGATCACTAAAGAAATGTTTGCTGAAATCTAAGAATCTTGATAATATCTCAATTACAGCAATTAAAAAATGATCGAATTTTGACTATATTTTGGCCTCATGGGCTTTGGAGGATCAGAAATCGTCTTTTGACATTAAAATGAAATAAAATTAGATGTTCATATGCAATTATAAAATTCATTTGAGGATTTTTGGAATCTCAATTTTGATAGAATTATGATAGAAATAGATGATCTATTTAGGCCATAAACCTAATTTTATAATATTTCCTAAAGTATTGTTTCTACTGTAAAAATGACATCAAATTCGTTTTTAGCAATGTCGAATTGACCAGAAACACCAAAAAATGTACTCCACTAAAAAAAATTTTTTTATACAGTGATATTTTACAGTAATAGCACAAAAATATACTCAAATTTAGATAGTCTTAAGCTGAGTTGTAACCGGGTGTTGATTTCAAGCCCGGACCCTTTAACCCATAAACTAAGCCCAGCCCAGCCCGTTTGCAGTTGATAATATTAAAGCCCAGGCCTGGCCCGGGCCCGTCATGTCCAAAACCATTATTAGATTTTTGTATATAAAAAAATTAAGCATATAATTGAAAATACTAAAATGAAAGCATTTTTTAACAATAAAGTTAACTCGCGATCGGCTTTAAATAAGGATGCATCCACTGCTGGAAAAGGATTTTAATAGAAATTTTTAAATTGTTGATAGTGGTATTGCAGTATTAATAATAAATATTCTGTTTATTAAACATCATATAAAAATGTTACGAACTTATGCAGCATTCCCTGCGCAAACATGCAAATAAAACTGTATTCTCTAAAGTAATTTAAAGGTTACTCTGGGATACCTAAAGTATACATGAAATTGATTGGCACTTGCTATTACTAAGAAGATTTCTGAGTTAATTGTAATTATTGTCGCCGTAGAGTTACTTTTGGACTTATAATTAGTCAATTGAATATAATAGTTGATAAAATATTTTGAGCAATTCTAGGCTCGTTGTTCAGAAATTTCAAGCTCGGCCCTGAGCCATTTTATTCCTAATTTTACAGCCCAAGCCTGTCCCGGCCCGGTTACAACGTTGAGCAGTTACCAATGTGTTGCTAAGCTTTACGAAAGCAAAATTTAACAAAAATGAATTTTGGTAGTACATATGAGAAATATTCATTGAGCAGAACTGATTACCACCAGCATGCATATTTAAGCAACATTATTTTCGCAAATAGTCAGGAAAAAGATGTTTGCCATAAACTGACGAATGCTGAAAACACCATGAACAAAAAAATGAGACATATTATTCATAATCACTTCAGCGTCAAAGAAGTTATTGGCAAATAGACATTCTCCTAAATAAATTAAATGAAGTAGTTAAAACCCTGAATTGTATTGTATGCAACAACATTTTTACTTGAATCTCGATGTAAGAACCAATTTCTCAACATACACTTCTCAGGTTTCTTGTATATATTTTTTTAATAAGAAAAGGCAATTGTATTAAATTACTTATAGTAATTACCAAATTGTATAGTCAATGAATCTGTACTGTTGATGATACATTGCAATTTGATTTTATTTTTTAAACTTTAATCAGATAAAGTACTTTTCGGATTGTGTTCAGAGCTCAATTTCATTATTTAAATGNAAAGGCAATTGTATTAAATTACTTATAGTAATTACCAAATTGTATAGTCAATGAATCTGTACTGTTGATGATACATGTACATTGCAATTTGATTTTATTTTTTAAACTTTAATCAGATAAAGTACTTTTCGGATTGTGTTCAGAGCTCAATTTCATTATTTAAATGATTGAAATTAAATATAGGATAGCTTTCTAATATGGTATTCACATCACCTGCCATTGAAGTCCTCTTGCTCAAAATTTAAGTGACTAAAAGACGTCATAGGAAATATCTAATGAATAATTACAAAAAATTGATAAGTTTTTGAGAATAAATGATTAATATTGTGATTAAACTTTGGACTGATTGTAAAACCATTGACAATGGAAATTGCGTCATAATATTGCATGATACTTGGTAATTATCCGCATTCACAAGTTGAAAGGAAAGTTAATGGCATAAATATATGTGCCTATGATTGGCAAGCAAGAGGCACGTATAGCATTTATCCTTAGCATATAACACTTACTTGATATTGTATTTACAACTATTTAAATCCATTTGATATTGTTTACCTCGATATAACATGTTCCTTAATCCCGCGACCTAATTTTCTTTTGGTTTGGTAAATATATTATGTATTGCAAATGCAAAGGTCTTCTCGGCCGAGTGTTAGTAAAAAGCTTTGTGAAAGAACAGATAAGAGTACTTCAATTTTATAAAAATCGCATAATTTGATGTAAAACACTCTAACGTTTTACCTTCAAATTAATCAAACTCAAGTTTAAATTAATCAATTTCAATTTCAAATTTATCGAATTCAAATAATCTGTCAATTTCAAATTAATCCAAAGTAGAAAATCACTCTCGCGCCATTCCATGTAACATATATAGCATGTTTTACACAAATGTTATTGAAAAATATGGTTTTTGTTGTTTATTGCAGTGAATTTCTATTTAGTTTTTTGACATATTTGTTAGTATCATCATCATCATAACATAAAACTATTACCACAACCATCAGTGGCAAGGAACTACATATTATTATTACCTCCGCCAAGGAGGTTATGTTTTTGGTAGCGTTGGTTTGTTTGTCTGTTTGTATGTTAGCAGCTTTACGGAAAAGTAATAAATGGATTTACCTCAAATTTTCACCAGAGGTTCGTCTCCGCCCAAGGAGGAATCATTTAAATTTTGGTGCTGATCCGGAGACACAAGCTGTGTGGCGGAGGTCTGCGCTCTCCGAGTGCTTTTCTAGTATGTACATAAAACTGTTATTATAAAGTAGTATTGGTTGATTGCTTCCTGTTATTATGAAATGTACCATCACCGAAGAATAATCTTACATATGATAAACTAGGTACGAATTCTAAAAATCTCTTATATATTCAGATACATTAAGTTATTATTCACAAATAATAAAAAATAGTGAACCTTCTTTAAAATATTTATTCCTTTGAAAGTATTATTTCATTTAGGTAAATTCACCCATACTCAAATGACATAATACTAAGCAACATTAGGCACAGAATTGGCTAAATTGTCACTATAGATTCATTAATTGTTTCTAGTGCCTCAGTCTGTATTCATCTTAGACAGTTTCAACTTAAATTCTAAAATACCAGAAACAAATATTTTAAAGAGAAATAGCAGTTTATTAACTACGGTATATAACTGAAACTGTATGTACATGTACAACCAAGAAGAAGAAGAAATCTTTAGTGTAGTAGTTGTAACTATTACATTCAATTATTGCTAATACTACTACAATAGTTGCGTCATTAACTAATTAATAAACAAAAAAAAATGAAATAACCGAGAAGACAAACAACAAAAGACAAAAATTCATGTAATTAATATAGTATTGATCAAACGATTGCTAGTACTTGTGTGAAATGTGTATCCTTTCCATGCTGATTTACAAATTCCTGTAATATAATGTCAATTCAGATATCCAAAACTTTCAGATTTAAATTTACATCTTTGTCTCAGTTGTTTAACTTTAATTGGAAGATTGTTCCAGATTTCCATTGCAGAGCTTTTAAATGAATTTTTCAAGAAAGCTTTTTTATATTTTACTTTCTCTATTGTAGAAGTTCGTTTATGTATTAAATTATTGTGAAAAGAAGGAAATTCTACTCTATCATACCGCATACGTCTGTTAATAATGTTCCAGTGTTTGATGAGGGAAAATATTGAATGGAATATGAAATACTAGTTTTGTGATTATTCAAGTTTTTAATGGTACATACTTTGTTTGAACATCTAATTTGAAAATCGATTTTTTTAGTTAATGAGCTATCAATTCCATTAAACAAAACAACATTATCTAAAATGACTCATAACCAATACATTCATCAGCATTTCTTTCATTCATAATAGTCAAATTTAAAATTGAGATACACTTAATGACCATTGCCATTTTTCTTAGTATGGATTGAAATTCTATTCAATCATTGAATATAGTAGTTAAATTTAAGCTTATTGTCTATTATTATACCCAAATCTTTAATTTTTTCCACAGGTTCAACAGTTTTACCAGAAATACTTAGCGCACTATTGATTGTATAGTTTGAGTTAGTCTGAGGAGACATATTACAATTTTCTGTTTTGTAGGGATTTAGTGTTACACAATGCATTTTGAAATAGTTATGTAAATCTGATAAAGTTATGAAGCATCTGCATCGAATTTGGAATTCATAAAGGTCCCCACCGAGCACATGCGACCCCGCAAGCCATAGTTTACCCGACCCTGGCATAAAATAGGCATAAATTACTCTACTATTTTCTCACATCTACAAATTTAAGTTGAACAATGATAAAACAATCGGTGTTTTATGTCATTGGTCCATATTTAAACCATACACTGTTAAGTGTGCATAGAGCAATATTGCATAGAATTTTTTTTGAATCAAAAAATATTTTTAGTAAAAACATTAGATAAATATATTTCACATCAGAAAACTATCTTCAATAAAATACTTTACAAAATTTTTCCTCTATATTTCCTACACTTTGCTACTCTTCTACATTTTAATTAATGATAGATAATTTATAAATAATTTTCCTTTGTGCTTAAACTCGGTTAAATGGATTTTATGAAAAAGCTCACAAAAAAATTTAAATTACTTGATCTTGAAGTCGTACAAAATATTTCAATGACAGTAATGCAATTATCAGCCTGTGCAATAATTCAATTTTTCAATTACCCAAATTATTCAAATATATTACTGATCTAAAAAAATGTTTTTTGTAGAAAACTTGAAGTTCAATTAGGATGGGCAGAAAGAGTTTCAAAGAAAATTTTCCAGATTTAAGTACTTCATATCCAGATCCATTCTTTTCCCAATACACCTCATTATGATGAACACTATGTTAAAAAGAAATTTTCATCTTATAATACGATTGCAATGTTGCATTAAATATAAAAAAGTATTCAGAAAATCATCCATTACTACCGCTATTCAAAGTAGGAACTCATTGCTTAGTGAATTAATGAAAATTTTCAAATAATAGATGAATGCAGCCAAATAATGATATTTTATGTTTTTAAGAAACATTTGAGGTATGCAGCAATTTTGTGTTTGTGATTTCTGACAAATTTTAGTTTTAAATGTATTATCATTCACAGAATAACATTTGTTCTTTGTGTCTACTGGATATTTTTAAGTATGTATTCTAATTTTTCTTGATGCTGAACTGCTAATACAACTATATTGTCAATGGCATAAAACTTAAGCTGCAATTTCCATGGCTATATCTTTTTTCTTTTTAAACACGTGGGGCTTGATGAGCACATGGAATTTCATAGCGGACAATGAAAAACTAATTACTGAATCTTATCTTAAAAATTCAGAAAACTACACATTGGCTAAATTTTAATTACAAGCATAAAATCTCAAGGCAAATATGGTATTGTTTCAGGTGTTAAGGATTGAAAATGAATTATATTGAATAAGATGCTGCTTTTTAACAAAGGCTGTGATAATGTGCAACTTATATTCACTTGATACCCTAGTTTACACTATAGTATACAGCAAAGTTAAATGCATTTTTTTCAAAGAATGTTGCCTTTACATAATTCAAAACGATTTAAAAAGTATGTTAACATTCCCTACATACTAGTCTCTTATTGAGATCTTGATAATACACATGGTGTACACTTTATTATTATTATTATTATTTGTATCGTATATTATTCGAAAATATACATTTAGTGTTTGAGAGTAATACTATATTGCAAAATCCCCCAACTTTAACCAGTAATGAAATTCTTCTGTTATACCATTTAAAGATGTGCATAGTAATTACCTCTAATACAATGGCCATTGCGAAATCCAAATATACATAGCCAAAATTATGGAGCTCTAAAAATTAAGCCTCTTAAAAATAACAAGAAAATAATGAAAAATTTGTTTCTCAGCACATTAACAAATATTTAGAATAATTTATCTAACTCTATAAAACAAATTCATTAATTAAGAGTATTTGGAAACTAATTTAAAAAATACGTCTTTAATTATAGAGGCAGCATTCACTTTTCTAGAATTGGGATGGCCACATACGTTCAATCCTTGAAAGAGTTCTTAGGCAGAAAACCTCACCCTATCTCATTGACCCGTGCATCTAATGTTGAAATACCAAGGCGCCCATTTCTTTCACAGCGAAATATGCTGCACCTGCCGCAACAGAGTAATTACATCAATTCCTCGTCATATGCAAACAATGCCTCTACTCTAATGAACACAGCACCTACCCCACATGAGGTCTGCCGCATACGACACATAATTAACAATGGTAGGATTTTTTTAAGTTTATAATTGTAATTCTAGTATTTCTGAATATGGCTGGTAAATTTTCTCTATCACAAGAAACAAACTAGTATAAGAAATTATCTAAAAATCATTATAATTTTCTGATTGCTATAGTGTTTCACACAATATGCCCTCATGTTCCTACACGATGCCAAATATGATGAAAAATCAATATCATAAGAGATTCAATAATACTACTAATGGCACACGATTGCTTCAAAGTGTCATGAACATTGTTTATGCTTTTTTTAGCAAAAATTATTTTAATACTACTAATCATAGATGACTTTAAATCAAACCCAGGGCCCACTTTGTAAAATGTTTATACCTATGAAAAATACTGTCATAAAATGCTCTATTACAACAACTGTATAAAATATGTGCATTTCAACTTTTAAAGTCTTTTAAATAAGTACTTTACTTTCGAATCCATTATTAATAAGATGGGACAAAATTCAATTCGGGGTATTTCTGAAACATGGCTACTCGATTCAGGTAGGGACACAATTTGGAAACCATCAGGTTACAAAATATTTCGATGTGATAGAAATTTGCTCAAATCTGACAAAACTAAATAAGGCGGGGTTCTATTTTAATTCCAGAATGCGTTAGGCCCATATATATAGGCCAGACATGCGTACCACAGATCAATTTGAAAGCTTATGGGTTGAGTTAAGCATTCCCACTATATAAAAGTGTCAAAAGCAGTTACTAAATGTCTCATATTGCCCAAACAAATGTATGTTGAAAAATTTTATTCAAAAAATTAAAAATGAAACACTCATGTGTGCATTAGAAAACAAACAAATTATGATAATGGGAGACTGGAACATCAATTACTTTAATAGAAATGAAAGAGAGCAACTAAATTTATTTCTAAATTCAGTTGACTTAAGTAGTATCAATGAAACTATACCAAGCCGCATTATTAATAGCACATCAATTCTAAGCGATTAATTTTTTGTCAACAACGCTAATGATTTAACATATTTAAGCAGTGAATGTCCATTCGCTGATCACTCATTATTACGTGCATTCTTTTATCAAACTGAAACACCCAAAACAAAGTCAATGGAAAGAAATTCGTGGAAAAGATTCCCTCTTATTTAAATCGCTTAGAAATGAATTATCTAAAGAAAATTGGATTAATGTCTATCACAAGTCAATGTTGATGAAATTTTTCAGTCATTGATACATATTGTCCCAAAAAACGTGTATTAATCAAATAAAGCCATTGTTTTAATGAAATTAGGGAAAAATACTGGTTAAATTATTCTCTAACACAACTTAATAAATTAAAAAATTAGTCGTTCAGAGCATTTATCAAGGATAAGTCCGAAGAAAACTATTCATTATATAAAAAAACTAGAAACAAATCTAATATTACATCAAAATCATATGAATAATCCTTTTAGTAAGCTCTCTAGACCTAAAGACAAATGGAACTTCGTCAATAATCCTCTGAACCAAAATAAATATTCTGAACATTGTATAAACTGCATAGAGAACCAAAATGGGGAAGTATTACTAAAAGTGTTGATATTTCGAATACATTTAACACTGAGTTTATTCATCTAGGAAAGTACAAGGGCGATGATATCTCTCTGCAATCAAGAAATCACAGAAATTGTCTTAAGGTGAATCAATTTTCTTTCAGATATGTAACATTAATTTGTTAATAACGCAATTATTGTAGTAGTATCAGCAATAATTGAATGTAATAGTTAAAACTGCTACACTAATAAAGATTTCTTCTTCTTGGAATAAAAGTGGTACTTCTTAGTAAGAAAAAATATAATACAAAAATTCATATCTGTTTCTTAATGATAAACAAAATTTTCTCTGATATAATAGGCTGCGATGTAAAAGCAAGATGAAAATTTATTGAACACGCTTGCAGTCAATTAATTTTATGGTTAAAATTCAAATTAAACAAGTTGTCTAAACCGAACCGATATATTTTGTAAATAAGTTATATTGAATATTTTGTTCCGAATTCATAAAGAATTTGTATACCAATAAATGAATACGTTTTTTTGTATCTTCATTGGATTATAACATGGTAGCAGAAAGTGGTGAATAACTCATGCAAAAATCCTCCGAAGTCCAATCCAGGTGAAAATAATTATTCCAGATGGAAGAGATGAACATTTGGCGAGCTTTAGCTGTTGGAAATTGAATTGTAAATTCCAACCGGAGATTTGAACTCTGATAATGGATTCAATACATTGATGACTTACCTTGATACATCCTTTCAAGTGTCAGAAGATGAAGCATGTGAACTTTACATAACGTTTAAATCAATGAAGTGAAACCGGAAGAAACTTCAAGAGAAAATCTTGTGAGCCAACTTAAAGACAAGAAACTTGAGTTCAGTGACGATATTCTAGCTGCAGAGATGTTGATCAAATCGTCAGTTAATAAAAAGGAACGAAGAGTTATTCTGGCAACTTCAAAACTACCCCTGGCCAATGTGAAATCAGCGTTACTTTGATTAACAATTGCAAGTAATAGACATTTTTATAAATCAATAAGCTGTAATTAAAACCGAAAGTGCGTTTCAAGTTTCTAGAAATGCATACAGAAATTATTCACATTCAACCTCTATTTGGAAACCGCCGTCAAATAAACGATATTTTACTTCGAAATCTAAAAGCAATTGTGGCAATGGTAATTCTGGTAATCACCCACGATGTTACGTATGCAATTCGAAATTTCATTTTGAAAGAAGTTGTCCTGATCGTAACAATGTCAACAGTGCAAATGCCTTGTCTACTGAAGAAATCATTGATACAGGTAGTGAATCACAATGAAGAATTCGATCGAGTGTATTATATTTATGCATCAGGTTTGTATACATCTTTTAATGACACTTCGTCCCAGTATCAGTATGGTCTCGTGCATACGGCTTGCACCACAACAGTTGCAGCGGTATGGCTGTTTAAATATTTCTTTTTCTAACATTTTTCTTTGGTGATGGGAGCAAAAAGAATGCTATATATAGGGTTTTGTTGCCTATTAAAATAGGAGAGATCCAACGATTGTTAGATGTTGAAATAATACCTGGAAAGTTACCTTTACTTATTTCCTTACGGTCTTTGAAGCGCATGCGCACTGTGATAAATACCGTTAGTAATGAAATAAAATTGAAGATAGTTACTGTTCCTTTGTTCGTGATCACTATGCGTTGCGAATTTGTGGTAAAGATGATAGTTTTGATATACATGCTATTCATTCTGTTCTGTTTAATAATACAAATTCTAAAAATTTGAGTTCTAATGATATCGGCAAAATTCATCGACAATTGGGTCA
This sequence comes from Hofstenia miamia, assembly GCA_900660155.1. Taxonomy (NCBI): domain Eukaryota; kingdom Metazoa; phylum Xenacoelomorpha; order Acoela; family Hofsteniidae; genus Hofstenia; species Hofstenia miamia. Next base: position 1,297,444 of record CABFPE010000015.1, read on the forward strand.
TCCTCGCACTCATAGGCTAAAAATGTTACTTAAATCTGCAAATGCAACTTATTATGCAAATGATCTTAATATTCTTGAACGCACTTATAAAATCTGTCGTGCGCATGGAAAACCACCCAAACGATCTTTTGCAGCATTTCCTTGTAGTGTTGATTTTAATCAAAAACCGGCATTGGATCTCTTCTTCGTTGATCTTAGGAATAAGAAATTCTGCGTTATTCATATTATTGACACATTCACTCGATTTAGTGTTTGTATTGTCATAAAAAGAAAAGACACCGCCATTATTCAAAAGGCGTTTCTGGCCAATTGGATTACACTATTTGGGGCTCCTGCTCGTGTTACATGTTTTATTCATGACATTTCCGGAAAAATTTTGACCGACAATGGTATGGAGTTTGGGCTCCAGTTGTTTACAGAATTTTGTAATAAAATTAATGTTGAGCTCGAAACTACAGCTCCTTATTCTACTTTTACCATTGGTCTTGACGGAAGGCACAATGCCGTTATTAAAAAGACGATACATGAACTATGGATGAGAAAAATACTGGAATTTTGAGGTAACGTAGGTTAAGATTAAAAACTTTTTAAAGGCAATTTTAAAAGTTTTCAATCAGATTATACAAGAATAACAACGGAATTCCTGAGAATTTGTACCAATAGCCTCAGATTTATAATCATGATGATGCTTCATATTTTATAAGATATTTTTTAATAATAAAATTTTGGGATATTTCAAACTAGCGATCATCTTACAATAAACTGCAATTCCATTTATTTACGCATTCAACTTATCATTCGAGGACATTTAAATTCATAAGTGACGTTTAAAAGCATATTCTAAAAATTCATTTTTAACCGAACAATTTAACTATGGAATAATTTTTTTTAACAACAACAACATATATTTAAGTTCTCATGTACATATACATGTATTAAGTTTACAAACTTATGAAGAACATAAATAATGCAACTTTCTTTATATGAGCTTAGTTATGTGAGTAAATGTTTGTTTCTTGGTTACGTTTACAAATTACATATAATTTAAAAAATATTTTTACTTATTGTTCTTGAGTTGCACATCTTATTCTATAATTAGTTAGATAATTGATATTTTGTTGTGTAATCATGTTTTTCAACTTCTTCTTAAATATTGTAAAAAATTTTTCAATTCTTGTACTGTAATCCAGTTTGTTCCATAGCGATATTGAATAATTTAGGAATCCGTTCTTCATTACTTTTCTATTATACTTAGTTTTACCAAATGTAATTGTTCTTTGATTTAAATGATTAGAAATTTTCGATTTTCTTTTCCAAAATATCGATAAACATCTAATATTTTGAAGAGCTTCTAATGATCTTAGATGATATTTACACATTATATCTTTTTTATTTTTGTTGCTAATTATGTTTATTCCCCATTTAAATACTTTCTCTAATTTCGATTTTGCCTTTTTATTTAAGTTCGTTAATAAACAAGATGAGTACAAGAAATGGGATAAAACAAGTGATCGAAAGAGTATTACCTTCCATTCTATTGGTATAAACTTTCCAATTTTTTGAATTGATCTTATACCATACGCCATTTTCTTTATGATGTTGTTTGCCTCGTCTTTAAAATTCAATTTATTATCAATTACTACTCCCAAATATTTCATTTTTGGTGATTCGTGAATGATGTTGTTACATATCTTAATACTTTCTAATGTTGATTCATTTCTTCTATTCTTAATTACCATAAATATAGTTTTTTCAATATTTAGTTTTAACAAATTATTATTAAAGAATGATTGCAATTTTTCAACATTTTCCTGTAAATTTAAAATATCATTACAATAAATAAGAGTATCATCTGCAAATTGTACATGATTACTATTAATGTGCTGATCCATATCATTTACAAATAATTTAAATAGTAATGGACCCAGTACTGATCCTTGTGGTACTCCATGGTTTATTTCTAATGAATTTGATATTTCTTCGTTGAGTTTCACATACTGATATCTATTACTTAAATAACTATTTAATAATTCTATTAATGAATCACAAAAATTATAAATCTGCTTTAACTTTTCCAATAAAATAGAATGGTTTATTGAATTAAATGCCTTTGAAATATCTAATGATGCTATATATATTTTTTCATTCCTAACTAATTTTGATCTCCAGTCTTCAACAGCATAAAGTAAGGCATCATTTGTAGAGGTATCTTTTTGAAATCCAAACTGATGTTTTGATATTAATTCATTTTGTTCCACATATAGGTTAATTTGGTTGAATAATAATTTTTCAAATATTTTATTAATTATTGTTAATACTGAAATTGGTCGGTAATTTTCTGCAAGATATTTTCCTCCCTTTTTATATATTGGTGTAACTTTAGCAATTTTTAAGTAATCAAGGTAAGTTGATTCTGCCAAGCATTGATAGAAGAAGAAGAAGAAAAATCTATATTCAGAAATTGTTTTAACAATAAATAGAAATACTGATAACAAATTCTGAAAGAGTCAAGAAAGTAATACAAAACTAAACAAAAAAAGAAAACAACCAATATTTACAAATAAAAAGTGGTTAACTTGGGCTATGATGATTGCTAGTTTCTATTAATAGAGTAATCAGGATTATAAAATTTATAACCTCGCCATTTCAGTTTTTTTATTATAAGTGCAAAAATATTTTTTAATATTCATTTTAAAGTTTTTTAATTTACTTATTTGTTTAATGTATTTTGGTAATTCATTCCACATATTTATAGCTGTGTTTAGAAATGAATTTTTCATTATTTGCTTCTTATACCTAATAGGTTCAGTTATGTGCGTTCTTTTATTTTGTTTATTGACTAATTTTGCAGCAAGAAAGTCATTTTTGTAGTATGGGAAAGTATTGTTAACTATTTTGAAGAACGTCGTTAAGACATTTATATGGATGTAACATTGCGGATGTAAAAATAATTTTGAAATTTTTCTATATTCATTATTCTTATTAAAGCTATGATTATTTACTGCTACTTTGATAGCCAAATTTAGTTGTACTTGGTATTTCCTGAGAAATTTTTGGTTTATATCTGTGTAGAGTATATTGGCATAGTTAAAATGACTTAATATTAGAGCATATATTAATTGAATTTTTGCTTTAGTTGGAAGTTTTTGAGAAATTAAGTTAATTGCTTTAATCGATATGGCCATTTTTCTAACAACATGATTTAGTTGCTCTTCAAAATTTAGATTTATGTCAAAAATTATTCCGAGGTACTTAAAAGACTCAACCTGTTTTATTTGAATGCCGTTGAAATTAAGTTTGTATCTTGAAGTATCAGTAGATTTAGTTTTTGATTTAACAATACAGAATTGAGTTTTTAGTGGATTTACTCTTAGTTTTATAGAGGCAAAATATTTAGCAAGAGAAGCACAGTTTGTTTCGAGAGTTTGAACCGCTTTTTCGGGAAATTTATTAGAATGAAATAATATTGTGTCATCTGCATATTGTATAACGTCACATGTTACTTGCTCGGACAAATCATTTATGTAAATATTAAATAATAACGGACCCAAAATTGTACCCTGTGGAACCCCATTTTTAGTGCATACCCAATCTGAAAAAGATTCATTAATTTTAACTCTTTGCATGCGATTGTATAAGTAACTGGAGATAAGACCTATGCTGTCATTAGAAAAACCTAGAATTTTAATTTTTTGTAGTAAGATACTGCGGTCTATGGAATCGAAAGCTTTCGAGAGGTCTAAGCAAGCAATTGCTGAGTATTCATTATCATTTATTGTTGATCGCCATTTTTCTGTAGCTTGTATTAAAGCGTCGCTCGTAGAAATACCTTTACGAAAACCATATTGTGTTTTGGAGTAGAGATCATGTTTACAAAGATGTTCGTTAATTTGATTAAAAAGAATTCGTTCAAAAATTTTGCTGATTGGAGAAGTGATCGAAATGGGTCTATAATTTTCGCAATCTTCGGTATCATTTCTTTTAAATAATGGTGTTATATTTGCCAATTTTAATTCATCTGGAAAAAAGGAGTGTTTTATACAATTATTTAAAATGTAGCATATTGGTTCAGCTATTAAGTCACCTGAGAGTTTTAGGAACCACGTTGGTATTAGAGAGGGTCCACTGGATTTATTTTTTAAACATTGTATCGACTTTATGATTTCATATTTTGTTGCAAAACGAAAAGAGAAAGAGGTTGGAGTTCCTTTGGGTTTATTAAGGCAAAAAGGTACATTCATACCGTTGTAGTTTCCTAAATTTAGGAAAACTTCATTGAAAGCATTGCAGATTTCCTTCTTATTTGTAATGCATTTATCTTTATAGTATATTCTTTCTATTTCTTCGGTTCGCATGTTTTTTCTATTTAGCAAATTGTTAACAAATTCCCACTTATTTTTTTGGGAAGAAAGACTTTGATACTGAAAACGGGAATAATTATTACTTGCTTTTCTTATAGCAATGTTACATAAATTTCGTGCAGATTTATAAGCATTATGATTTTCCAGTGTTTGGGAATTTAAGTATTTTTTCAATTTCTGTTTCTTTATTTCGATTAAATCGAGGCATTTAGAATCAATCCATGGTTTTGAAACATTATTCTGAGTTTTTTTGGTATATTCGGATGAAAGAATATATTTTTCTGGGCAGCATATATCCAAATAGAAAAGTAAAGTTTTTTGTAAAATGTGATAGCATTTCATTAGGTGTAAATGATGAAAATATGAAATTCCAGTTTTCGATTTTTAAATTCTGTCGAAGTTTTTCGACATTTTCTGTTGATTTTTCTCGTATTCTTATCCAAGATTTAGAGAGTTTACAAACTTTTAGAATATTCGAATAAGTAGCTATAAGGCAGAGATCTGAGTATGAAAATTCAAAACAAAAATAATTATGAGACGAAGCATTTTCTGATATCATGAAATAGTCAATAAGCATTTTACTATTAGCAGAAATTCTAGAAGGAATTTTTATATTTATTAGTGAAATATTGAAAGTATTGAGAAAATTGCCAAGCTTACTTTTTTCGTTATTGTTTAGAAGATTTACATTCCAGTCTCCCATTACCATTATATTCGTGTTATAACTCAGAGCAGTAGAAAATTCATCTTCCATTTGTAAGAAAAAGTTATTTATATAAGTTTTATTTGGACAATAAGAGATATTTAATAATTGACTATTAAAATTTTTGTCTGGGTTTTGAATTTCAACCCAAAGACTTTCATAAGTTGAATCTTTTGCTATATCTGTCCTAAGTTTTGGTTTGAGTATTTTAGGTATTAAAAACATGACACCACCTCCTTTTGTCTTATTAAAATGAAAAGTTGGATTTCTGTCCTTTCTAAATATTTTAAATTTAGAGTTATCGATTGACCAGGACGAATTGTGATTATCATTTGTAAACCAGGTTTCAGTTATGCCCAGAATAAAGTTTGAATCCAGTTCAGAAATGAATTGTCTAAATTCCGAATTTTTTTTTGAGAGATTCTGAAAATTTATGTGAATATATTTAAAAGAATTAGTTGAATGCATTATGTTTGATAATTCTGAGTATTCATAAATATTATCGGCTTTGGAAGGCCCGGGATTAATCTCAATGCCGGATATAAGTAACATTATTGTTAGTACTAGAAAGTAGAATAAAGAATGTTTTGTTGTTTTAATGAAAATCCATTTTTTAAATATCTTGCATGTATTCATGCTGTTTCTTAAATTATGTTTATGTATAGGTAAGGTTTCTCTAATACAGGTAATATTGAATTTTGAGTTAAGAATAATTAGAATTAAATATATGAAAGACAGTGAGTTATTAGCGATAGCATAAATTAGGTGAAAAATTCGCCATAACCCAATGAGAGTCAAAAATATAAAAATAAAATTTACCATCATTAGAAAAGTCTAAGAAAGTTTCTAATCCTCTGAACCTCGGCGGGTGATAACGGCGGTGGTGTTGAGAGAACGTCGGCATAACTTCGTCGCATGTTTATTGGCGGTGAAAGTAAGGCATGTTTTGGCGGGGATTGTTCAAAGGTGTTGGGTGGCGTTTGTAAAAATGGTTGGCGTGCGTTTGAGAACCGGTGTTGAGGCGGAAACGGTAAGATAAAAGATTTCGAGCTGGCGGGGTGGGTCTTTTCATCACGTAATCGCTGATTAAATACGCGGTTCGGCGGCGTGTTAAAAAAGAATTTGATGGAGCGTGCAAGCGTTGCATAACCTTGTTTAGTGTAGTGGATTCCATTTTTCGTGAATAAACTTCTATCAACAGAAGATCCTAAATAAAAACAGTTAGAGTTGTCGAAAACGGTATAATTTAACAGCTTGGCGTTTTGTTTAATAAGTAAATTTAGTTCAGCGGATTTTTTGTTTAACACCTCGTCCTTAGGAAAAGGAGCAACTTCACCAAGGAAAACTTTAGCTGAACTAAATTTAGTTTTAATAACATTAATTAATTTCTTATACTTATCTGTAAAATCTTCTTTCTTTTGCATTAAGTCGTTTCTTCCTATTGTAATGAGAATTCTCTTTACATTATTCGATTCGGGATAAAGCGGAATTAAATCAGCTATGTTTTCAATTGTGGCTCCCGGATATGAATGAACACATGTAGCAGTTCTTAGTAAGCCCGGAGCTTTCAGATGACGGTACATTGATGATCCGATGGCAAGAAATTCAGCTTCTGCTCTCAAGTGTTTTGGGCGTTGTATCTTCTTTTGTGTTTGAGACGGCACATGATTTATTTCTGGAGTTACTTGAGTAGTTTTGTTGGTGGATTCAGAAGGAGTTTCTTTGATGGCTGCTAGCATGTTGAACAGGATAATTAGTTCATCTCTGCCGAGATTCTTGAGAGGAGCTAATAATTTACTTTTGGTTAACTCCTCTTCAGGTAACGCAATGAGCGACGTAGCGTTAAGCGTGGTAAGCACAGCGCGCTCGCAAGGACCGACTGCTCGCGGTGAAAGCATCGGCAAACTCTATAGACCGCCATCTGTGCCACAATATCAAAAATTATCACAACCTGAAGCTATTTTTAGCAA
>CABFPE010000015.1:1305477-1323804 GCA_900660155.1 Hofstenia miamia
CTTTATTTCTTAATGTTTTATAATTATCATAGTTGGCTTTCGATCTGTTTTGACAAAAAATAGCATATGCCTTACGCTTTTTTCTAATGCATTCTTTTGTTTCTTTAGATATCCATATCTTCCACGTTTTGTTACTATTCTTTACGTTGTGTTTTTGAATCTTTATAATAAGACAAAGCTTTATGATAAATACCTGTTAAATTATCAAATATAAATATCATTTTTTGATCCACTGTTGTGCCAAAGTAATAATCATTTCAATTTAAGTTGATCAATTCCTTCAAAAAATATTGAAGTATTTCTTTGAATAAAATAATAAAATCTATTTTGTGCAATATATTCTTGAATCTGTTTGAGTCTATTTATTATCCAATATTGCACGTGTCAGTAAATGGTCTGATATGAAAAAATCTGTAACAAAAACTTCATATGTCTTAATGCTTGAGATGTCAGTAATGATATAATCAATCAAAGAAGACTTAACAAAGTTGATATGCGTTGGTATATTTTTATTCAGAACTTCCATATTAAAGACATCAATTAAATCGTTAATTTTCCTTTTTTCAATTTCACATAAATAATTTTGGTTATAATCACCCATAATAATAACTAAGTTTGTTGTTTGATTTGCAATGCAAATTTCTTTGNGATGTCAGTAATGATATAATCAATCAAAGACGACTTAACAAAGTTTATATGCGTTGGTATATTTTTATTCAGAACTTCCATATTAAAGACATCAATTAAATCGTTAATTTTCCTTTTTTCAATTTCACATAAATAATTTTGGTTATAATCACCCATAATAATAACTAAGTTTGTTGTTTGATTTGCAATGCAAATTTCTTTGTATAAATTTTCTTCAAAAGCTTGAAATGATTGTTTCTTACTACAATAACTTATATTGATCAAATAACAGACTCCACATATATTAAATTGAACCCATAAGCTATCAAATTCAGAATCATTTTCAGAAATATCATCTCTGATTATTGGTTTGAATTTACCAATTGAAAAAGTCGCAGAAAAGCTAAAAGTCAAATCAATTACCACCTCAGTAAGCAATAAATTCCTAAAATCGGTTGTACCTCAACGAAAGGATTTCAGTTTCTCAAAACATATTAATTAGCAAGAATCTGGGTAAACCCTGTATCCATGTTTTTGTTGTTGTGTTTTTTGTTTTTGTATTTAAGTGTAGCATTAGCAGCTTTTGTTGAGGTGTTTAATTATGCCGATGTACTGCACTTAATAAGAAATTCTATTTTATTGTATTCTAGGAAGTATACCGGCGCAATTTTGTTACTGTACGATTGAATTTATTCTTTTCCAAAAAAAATTGGTGTCATATGATCACCAACCTAACATTGCAAATTATTTGGGGAAAACTATTAATTTATAAATAAAGAAAACGGTTCAAGTTGACTTACATACAACAAAGATTGTTAAACATCTGTAGGCGAATAATAAAAAGCAATGCATATTTAATTCTAAATTGTACATATGCATATAAAACTAGAAAATTCCACTATAAATATAAAATCTGTCATGCGAAAGGATATGCACATAAGACCTGTGACAGCGTCAATAAAAACTTAGCAACAAGCGAAACATTGAAACATTAAAAAATTACAAAATTACATCATTCTAGAATTCTACAACGTCATTAAAAAATTACAATATTGCAAAAAGTTACAAACTAAGAGGTAGATGAAAATGAACACTCATTCCGGCAACATATACACAAAGGTGATCGGAAACAGACCGCATCGAGAGGGATCTCCAGCGATTTCGCCATACTAAAAATACAAACAATCTTAGAAACGACCAATATTGAACAGAAATTATATTTCTGGTCTAAAGGTTATCTACGAAAATCCTTCACCAACAATTAAATCAAAAGCAAGAGCTGAATAACAAACGATTTTCTGTTGAACTACATGTCGTATATCACCAACATTAACATGTTGAGTGCCACGGTCATCTTTAAGGGAATGTTGCCAAAAGAAGGGTGGATTAGGTAAAGATGGTTGTAATACAAATTATGGTTATTATTTATAGTTTAAAATGTACGTGTGTGATGCCACGTGTCCTATATCAATAATAGGTGCATTAAAGTTGTGATGCACATATGAATCACAAAATTTGCGCTGTTTATTCTTATACTGTGATTCCCTAGTGAAAATGACGAGTACCTGCGACTATTCATCCCTCTTTGAAATTAGCCAGCAAGAACAGTTAAGTGCAAGAATTGTTCCAAATGTTATACCTTCCAGGCCAAAACAATTGGCTATTTCAGCAATTGTTTTAGGAAAAAGGCAACTTCTTCGACTCCTGAGCATCAATCGCGAAGTATTTTAAAACTGAAAAAGAAGAATTGCCACCTAACCGGAAAATTCCGTACCCAATTCCTCTTAACTAATACGAAGATCCAGCAGTTTCATGGGTGTCCGACATTAAAATTTCGGCTGATATTTTTCGTCCAGAAGTCCTCAAATTGTACTCAGATTGTCATGAAAATATACAAACAAACTGGAAACAACCAAGGTAGTTATTGCATTTGACGGTTGGAAAAACACTGTTAACGGAGAACATTCCATCTTTTTAATTTTTGCAATTGGAAAAAAGCGAGAACCAATTTTTTGGACCAGCTTTCTTAACGGGGCCAAATAAAATTTTGCTTAAGTCTCAATGTCTGGAAGTTATTTCCTCACTGAGGTCTATGGGCGCAACTCTAATTGCAATTATTGCTGACAATTGTCGCGCTGGGCAAGCTGCAATTTTGGAAATGTTCAACGAAGATAATTCAATTGCAAGTTTACGCTGTGGTGCGCACCTGCTCAATCTCATTGTGAAATACTAATTTTTGGAGATACAAACACTGAAAAAAGCCAATGAGATTCTTATTTCATACGTTGAGAGAAATGTTGACACTCGTTGGAACAGGCGCTTTGACAGAATTCTCGAGCTTATCAAAAAATTGGAACCTGAAACGTCGGAAGAAGTTTGTCGTGAAGTTTCTATCTTAAACAGCGCAAAATCAATTCTTTAGCGAAATATTTCGGTCTTGAACGCTTTTTAAGCCGGCAATTATAATTGGTCTAAGTTCCATAAAAGATTAATTCTCTTGCAACGGATTCTTTCGAAATGGGTAATGTTGAGCTGCAAGGAATTATTTTTCGATCCCTCCCATATTTTATTAGTCATGTTACTGTTTTAATAGGCCTAATCAACGGTGAAATCGACAATTTCACAGAAGAACAACTGGAGTCGACAATTAACTGGGTGAAGAAACTAACTCCAAAAGTCGCCGAATGCTTGAAAAAACGACTATTGGACATTTCAATGTGAACCCCAGAATTATAGAGTTTTCAAGGAGTAATTTTTAATGAAAAATCCTACTTCTGAAGCGGCTTTTGAGCGAGTTTTTGGCCGCCACAAGCAGGTGCACACAGTTCAAAGAGCGCGTCTTGCAGCCGATTTTGTGAAAAAGTACTCTTTGTGCAATACAATGCAAGGCGTCTCTACCCAAATTTACGCATTTGGAAAAACGACTCGTAGACTCAAATACTTTCTAATGTATCAATTTCCAGTATGTTGGAAAATTAATTTTTCAAAAAATGTGTTTTAATTATTTGAACTCGGAAAAATAACCCGTACCGCGTAGTTGGCAACCCGTAGCCCATAGATTCTGACGAAAACCCGTACGAGCCTGACCCTAGGTGATTCCTATGTGGATCACGAAGGCAGCAACGGAGAAAAACGTGTGATTCATATATTAATCAAAATACATTTTTACTTCATTTACGTTAAAAAGTGACAAAGTAATTCTGGATGCAGAACCGCCTGTTTTGAGAAATAAAAAAACTCCAGTGGGTCCCCGTGAGACAAAAATAGAGGAGAGAAGCCCGGCGTTTGAAGTAATGAATATTTATGATTGTACTTCCATTTCTAAATGAACATTGCTTTCTTATTCCTTCATTACGACAGTTTAAATGACATTCCCATTAATTAATGCTAGATTTATACTTGCAATTAGAAAAATTAAGTCAATCAAGAAAAAAGAGTCCAAAAATTGAACAACAGTTAGTTGAACTTCAAAAGGGACTAAAAAGCTACCAAACATGACTATTCACTTAAAACTGAGCAAGTGGCAACCCTGGATGTATATATGAATCCTGTGGCACTCAATGTGTTACTCAAAAATGGTTATTATTAAATTTTAAAATGAAACTAACTACCATTAAAAATGAATTTCCGAAAAATATGAATAAAATCAAGTGATTGACTTTGGTAAAAATGTAAACGCATTGTTGAACACTTTTATGCAACTAGAATTGACATTTCATTTGAAAACATTGAATTTAACACTGGGATACGTACCCACCACTCGGGATCGTTCGTCCGCTTTTTAATGATGATGACTTCACCATTTTTGAAACTGAGCTCGTCATTATAGTCCGCCGCACAGTCATACATGGCCTGAGCACGACGATGATGTTGACCTTTAGCCGTCTAAAATATTTCTTTTAAGTTGCGAAATCAAAAATTCCGCAGTTGACTAAACTAGGATTTAAATAGTTGTTGTAAAATGCGTAAACCTTCACTAGTTTTAATTCTTATCTGACAGGATATCATTGACTGATGTATGAAGCATTGCCGTGTGGTTTAGATAAAATCGTTGAAAAACAAGGATTCATTTGGTCGTACATTTTTAGGAATACGTTTTATTCATTTTTTTCATAAAAAGATTTATCTCGTTTATTTCATATTAAATAAAAAAATTATTTTTCCCAAGCACAATGATGGTTATTTTCATGATGAATTGGATGAAGAAGAGGATTTTTAGCTAAATTTTTTGTTCCATCGTTCCAACCATAGTGAGACCTACTTAATCACAATATGTGTCTGGACCCGGACAGCCATACCTGTACCTGTTGGTAATATTCTAATCTAACGTGCTCATGGAATTATAATTGCAGTCTGGCAAATAAAAAACTATTTTCCGCAGGAAATTTTAATATGGGAACAAAAGAAGATAGTAACGTCAACAAAATGTAACAACGTAGTGATAAGTGTTAAATCATTCAATTCACGTCCTACGATCAATGCTTTCATCCAATGCCCTGTCAATAAAATTTCAATGTGCATTATTTCAATAGTTTAATGAAAAACTTTTGAAACTAAGAAATTCAGTGAGAACTTTGTCATGACTTCATGTAACAAGTTGTCTTAATAGAAAATAGTCATTAACTCTATCTCAGGGAAATAAAGTAAGCTTTTGCATTTATAATCAATTTACGAATTTACACATATGATCTACGTGACTAACAAAAACACTTCAGTCATGAAATTAACTGACAGAGATGCTGATCTCTGGGGGGTTCACACAAGAGATGTGCAGCACAGCAAAGTCCGTGGCGAAACTGGGCTGTATTAAAATAGGGATGAAATGTTGCAAACCCACTTAACTGCATTATTAACATTAAAAGAATGGGTAAGTTCTCAAAATCTGATCACAGAACTAATCTTGTAACATATTTTTTAACCATGAGCAGTGCGAATATTCCTGGCACTTACCAAGATGCTTAAATACAACCTAAATTAAATTTTATCTTCAGTCGTAATTGCTCTAGAAAAGTCATTATTAAAAACACGTTATGAACTTATTTAAAGAGGCAAAAATGCTAGATTTCTTAAAATTCTGATGTCAGTGAAGGTAAACTGCAACTTTGAATGACCAGCATCCCAGCTAATTGAGCTAACCCATTGCATGCCATGTATTCTTTCTCCATAAAATAATAACAATAAATTTAATTGCAACAAATCAAATATATTGAAAGACTTGTCGAAATTGTCATTTTACCAGGTCTAGACGATATTTTTTGCAGCAAAAGTGATTTAAGTGGATTGTTCATATCCATTATCCGCTTGTAGTAGGCTTCATCTTCTTGCTTTAGCATTTCAGATGTGCTGTATCTTTCTAATGTAAATTTATACTTATATGATTTTATGGCAGTAATTGTAGCATAATGGATTATGCTAGCCCTGTTTTTGTTTTTCTAAAAACTAAACTTTGATCTACAGAAACAATGCACTCGAACTAAACAAAACAGCCTTGATTTTTAAATGAGCCTGAAAAAACTTTGTAAAATCATCGTTTACATACAATACTCAGATAAATTCTTTATAAAATTTATGTCTACTGGGCTTTTGTCAAAGATGTAAAAATAGCATGTTGTGCTTGAAATAATACTATATTTTTAAGCATTAACAAGTGGTTAATCCCACAGAAGTTTCATAAAAAATAACTCAATTTGATTACAGAGTAACTAATTGGGCCTTACCTTGGTAACTGATTTGAAAGGAAGTGGAGGGGCCTTCTCATTCTTAGAACCTCTACGTTTGAGGCTGTGTAGATCCATGGTTTTGGATTGGTATGAACTTGCGGGAACTGTTGGAGCATTCTTGGACGAAACAACTATAAAAATCAGTCACACTTTTAGCATAAAGAGTTAAGATGTGTAATCACAAACTACTTATTCTATAACGTCATTAGCCACTTTGGGTGACGTCATCAAAATGTTATAATTACGTTGTTGCAAGTCTGGAAATTAAATTTCGAAATTTTCTGAATTGATATTTTAAAAATCTTTTGTTAGCATTTAAATACAACCTAGATGAACGTTCTTCATTGTATGTCAATTGATAACTTAATTGGAAAATTATTTAATTTTTGGTAGTGTCAACAGTTACTTAAAGATACTCAGGGTATCTTCTCAGTATATTTCTTCTTTCATTCATTACCTACTAATGGTCGTTTTTAAAAATAACACGTGAAAATAACGAAGTTCGCGAGAAGACATCACACAAAACACTTCCAATGAGTCCCTGCAGACGATAAATTAAAGAAGCAGTTAATTAATTGTAAAAAACTTTTTCCATTTTATCGGAAATAATTAACGCATATTTTCAAAGAATTTTACAAAACTCAAAGCGTCAAAAAAGGACTAAATTATTTGAAAATTATTCATATTAAATTGAAACAAAGAAGTTTACCATTGAAATATGAAGATTAAGAGTATGTTAAAAAATGAAGAATTCCTTGATTAAAATAAAAATTAATATTCCTGATATAATAATGCAAAGTTAGTTCACATGCGTAACAATGACCATGTTTGCCTGACACATAACAGCATGGATTAAAATTCGTCAATCTGATTGCATGACCCCAAACGGCATTGTATAAGGTAAGTTACGATAATAAATGTGCATGGGAAACATATTAAATCATGCCAACACAAACAAGTCAGTGACTTACATGCAGGAGAAGCGTTTTTAGAGTGCTGTGGGTTAACGACTGTGGTATTAGTAAATTCAGAATCCAATTCTTCTAAATAAATTAGTCAAAACATTCACAGGGGAAACGAAAATATCCAATTTGTTAAATTATGAAAGATTTCTTGAATTTTATGTAACATACATGAAACCTTTATAAAAAGCATTATAAAATGCAAGCGTACAGACCTTTAAGTAAACCTATACTTGACAATGTAAAACCAGATCGCATAATTAAAAACTTTATCCATCAGAAATCTTTCAAGCAATGAATAAAATGCTTCGAGAGATTAGAAACATTTTAAGTGATTATTTTTAAAAATTTATAGCACTCCCAATGTTTATATGGATACATTGAGAATACGATCACCCTAATAAAGCGTTTATTCAATTAAGTTTAAATATTTACGCCGCTTGTTTCTATTAGTGCGTTTGATATCCCGAAAGCTAAGAAAATAAGATAAAATGGTATTTGGGTCAATTTATATAAATTATATCATGAATTTGATAACGAAATATATATTAGACATTCAAAAGTATCTAGAAATGAGAAGGAAAGAAACGATATTCTCACAGGGCAAATAAATAATCCAACAATCACCAAAGTAATTGCAGAAAGTATAAATGACTGGTAAAGTATTGGAGCATTCTATTGTAATTAGGAAAACGAGAAATTGATGCATATAAAATATGTAAATAGAAACCTCTAGATGATATGGATCCTTCAGTTTGACTGATTCCAGACTCTGAGCGCACCCGCTTGTGACTGATCTTCTTGACGAATTTACCACTTTTACTTCTGGAAGGTTCACATGCAGCTATGTGCAAAATTAAACAGATACATGCTTCAACAAAAATACTCCAACTCTAATTAAATCTAATACTACAAAGAATGGTTAAACATTTATTGTTAGTATTACATCCAATCACACGCTAAAATCACTACTCAACTTTAAAGACTTAGGTACATTGCATGTTCTAATTCAATGGGTTTCTTAAATATATTTACAAAAAAGGATTCTATTGGAAAACATTCTAAAACAATTTCTTTCAAGGTAACTATTTTCTAGTATAAAATCAAATTTTAAAGGAATGCGAAAATCGGTTGTGGAGATATTATATTAAAATTATTATACCATTCTTAGTTAAAGAAAAATATGTCGGATTCAGAAGCGCTGAAGACATCTCCGAATCCTCTACAGATGGAGTCGTATCAAGGAAGATAGCTGAGTGATGGCGATTGTCATTCGAAGGAGTTTGACCAGAATATGCGCGATTTCTGCGCGATGTATGACTAGCACTCTAAACAATATATACTAAATATAGACCACATATGAGAACCAATAATTGACATAAGAACGTTTAAACTTAAGCCACATACGAATTTCTTAAATCTTATAACTTATGAACCAATAAAAATATACAAAATCTAAAAAATCACAAAATATATGAATGCATCCTCTTTTCATTTTTGCTCTTATACCTCACCGTGCTATTGAGGCGTGCAGTTGCGTGAGGTCTCTGACCGCAGGTGTCTTCGACACCTAATCAGCTGACCATTAGGAATGCAGAAAATAAAACCTTTTTAACAAAAAATTGAAAAACAGTGAATCTTTTTAAATACTTCAAGCACAACAATACACTTTCGTACACATTTTCAACATTACGGTCGAACACGATCACCAATAAATGTGTCCCTATCCCAATATTTGAAATGTCATAATACGGTTGTTGGTTAACATTGTCTGAAAATGTGGAAAAATTGTTTATCCTTTACAAAGGACATAGGTAGTTCAAGGTTAATGCCAGGTGCTACATATTATAGTTATGAAACACCTTACGTGATGAAATGTTGCTGCTTAGAAGCCTCAGTACGATGTCATGTTTACTCTGGTATGACACTACATGTTTAATGGTGCTACTGCTTATTTGTGTAACTGTGTAATTCCCGTATTGCTCATTTTATATTAGTGACGATCTGACTGCAAAGCTTATAAGAATAAAATTAATTTACGCTTATTGTATTACTTAGTTGATATTCGGAATTTATCTTATAAGCTTTAATTCCCAATGTCGACTCCACCGCCGGTTACATCAACAACATTGGATGCTCGGTTTTTCAAGTCAATCCTGCCAGATCATCCCTCTGAAGCTGAATTTGTGTATTGGTCGAAGATGCTAAATCTGATTATTGCAAAAACAGGTGCTACGTCGAACGATGATAAGTTGGGTCTGATGTATTCAGTTGTTGGTCCAGATCATTTCCAGTTGGTTCAGCATGCTTCTGGTTTTTATGCCACTTTGAATCTTTGGGAGAATCGATTCAAGAAATCAGTTAATCCCATTATGCGACGTTATAGACTGCGCTCTAGAAACCGAGGTCCTAGCGAATTTATCGAGGAATACGTTTCGGCGCTGAAGGTGCTCAATTACAAATGTGAAGTGAAGAATAAAACAGCATTGGAGTATGGTGATGAAATGGTAGCGGATGCCTTTGTTTCTGGAATAAGCAATGATGTCGTGCGTCAACGGATGCTTGAATCTGATGAGCCCAGTTTGGACAAGCTGTATGAGAAAGCCCTTGCAGTTGAACTTGCCATGAAACATTCTCATGAACTTAATAGTGCTGTGATGACGCAAACCGCTGCTGCTGGTGTTGCTGCCCCAGGTAGTTCGAAAAAAGCTGCTCTTATTGTGGTGGAGAAAGTCATCCACGAGCCAAACGTCCAGCTGCTAATGCGAAGTGCTACAACTGCAACCGAATTGGTCACTTCAAGTCGAAGAAGTTCTGCTAATAAGAAGGAAACCTCAATTGCTGCAATTTCCGGAAGCAGTACAGTGGAGCTATCTCTGGATAGGATTAATACTGTTTGTTTGATAGATACTGGATCTGATGGGTCCTTCGTGGATTTTTCATTTGTGAAGAATCATCATCTCAGCTATTTTCTATCTGCTGATAACGCAGTGATACTCGCCAACAAGCAGAAGGCTGTGGTGCACAGTAGAATCACTGGTGTGATAGAGTTTAATGGTAATAAATTCCAGACCAAATTTAAAATCATGGATCTGTTTGTTCCAATGATTCTTGGTATGGATTTCCTTAAACGGCATGATGACATCACGTTGAAATTGCACAGTGATGAAAAAGAGATTCGGCTTGCTTCAGTTAGCAGTCAGCAATGGCAAAATTCAACCAATCTTTCCATTCGGTGATTCTCTCCAGGCTATTGAGTCTCAGAAATCAATCCGAACGAAGAGGAGATTTCAGTCGTCAGAAAATTTGGAATTCATTCGGAAAGAGATCGAACGATTGCGAACGAATGGTATAATTACTGAATCTGTTAGTCCATGGCGTGCTCAGATGTGTGTAGTGAAGAAGGGTGATAAGAAACGTCTTTGCATTGATTACAGCGCAACTGTGAATTTGTTCACCAAGACTAATGCATATCTAGTTCCTGATGCGGAAGAAATGGCGAAGGAAATTTCAAAAAGGAGATATTTTTCCAAGTTGGATTTGACAGCTGCTTACCATCATATCCCAATTCCTCCGTCAGAAAGAAAATTCACTGCATTCGAAGCTGATTGTAAATTGTATGAGTTTTGTTATTTACCTTTCGGGTTGACTAACTCAGTAAGTGTTTTCAGTCGATTTATGAACAAAGTTATTTCTGATAATCTAGATCGTGTGTTAAACTACCTAGATGATATCATTGTTGTAGGTAACACTAAGGAGGAACACGATTTGCGCCTTAAGAAACTAAAGGAAGCCCTGAAAAACAACAAGTTGACGATTAACACTAGCAAAAGCTGTTATGGGGTACATCAATTTCATTTATTGGATTCCAGATCCAGCATATGAAATTTAACCCTGATTCCGAGAGGTTGAAGGGCCTAATGGATTCCCAGGTCCGAAAACTAAAAAGGTGGTAGGAAAATTGATTGGACATTTTGTGTACTACTCAAGATGGTTACCGAATTTTTCAGAGAAATGTGCTGTTCTACGAGAGGAATGGCCCCTGACTCAGAAAGGTCTCGATACTATTCAAATGCTAAAAGACAAACTGTCGAAGGTGGTACTGTCAGTCCCGGAACCTTACATTGTCAAGTTGCTATCAGTGAAACCCTCACACAACTAGATAGACCTATAGCATTCTTCAGTAGAAAATAGATTCAGTATGATAAATCACAATCGGTAGTGGAACTTGAAGCAATAGCCATAGTCGAGTGTTTACGAAAATTTCGGCCTATGCTCGTTGGGAAAAAGTTCAGTATTAGAACAGATCAGAAATCCCTACAGTATATTTTTGGTCACAAGAAACGATCCAAAATCAAAAAAGATAAAATTTCGACATGGAAACTATAAATTTGCGAATACAAATACGATATCGAGTATAAACCTGGTTAGGCGAATCAATATGCAAATGCATTGTCTCGTTGACGTGCAGTTTCTGGGAAAGATGCACTTAATTTGATGCGATTACAAAGAGAGATCAGTCATCCTGGCATTGCTAGACTGAGACATTATTGCAAGACTAAGAATTTGCCCTATTTCGTCAAGGATATTAACGATGTTAGTGGTAGTTGCGATATTTGCAAAAATCAGAAACCTCGTTGTTTCAAGCCTTTTCAACCCGATATTTTTGAAAGCATACGTCCTGTTGACAAACTATTAGTTGATTTTGTTGGAGCTCTCTCCTCTACTAACGATAAGAAGTTTATGCTAGTAGTGATGGATATCCACGATATCCATTTGCCTTTCCGTGTAGAAACATTGACACAAACACGGGTATCAAACATTTGAGAGAGCTATTTTCGATGTTCGGACTGCCTTCGGCTATACACAGTGATCGGGGAGGAGCCTTCGAATCAAAGCAGTTCCGCGAGTTTCTGTTAAACTTTGGTATTGCTAAAACAAGGACTACAGCGTACAGGCCACAGTCCAATGGTAAATGTGAGAGGATGAACGGAATGTTGCTGCGAACTATCAATTTGTTTCTACATGATCGAGGCCGATGTAAAACAAAAATGGCAAGAATTTCTTCACGAGTCCCTGGAAGGTATCCGTGGTCTATTATGCACTGCTGTCAACAATACTACTCATAATAGATTCTTCAGTTTCAAAAGAAGAACCCCTGCTGGCATGTCCATCCCTGATTATCTTCTGTCTCCTGGATATGTTTATCTCAAACGAAATCTTCGAGCGAAAGGTGATCCAGTTGTGGAAAAGGTGTTTCTCTTGGAAACGATTTCGCCTTATTTTGCTCGGATTCAGTATCAGGACAGATTTCCAGTATTCGATGAATTATATCTCACCATCCGCCTCAAGAATTGTGGAAGTATCTCCGGAATTAGATGATGTTGATACCTTTGTAAATATTGGTCCCGAAGTTATTAATCACAGCCTCCTACCGGACCTGATAGACATTTGCAACCACTTGTTCCTGAAAACCAAACGAAGGAAAGAGATTAGCCTGATCCAGGTGATGCAATGTGTGATACCTCAGCATCTATACCTGATAAAACTCCGAAACAACACGATCAACCGTCGTCCCCATCAGGGATTCCAGTGTTGCGGCGATCGACTCGAATAAGGAAAGAACCCAGTAGGCTCGACTATGGAAAAAAGGTGGAGGAATGTGATGAAATGTTGTTGCTTACAAGCCTCAGTACGATGTCATGTTTACTCTGGTATGACACTACATGTTTAATGGTGCTACTGCTTATTTGTGTAACTGTGTAATTCCCGTATTGCTCATTTTATATTAGTGACGATCTGACTGCAAAGCTTATAAGAATAAAGCTAATTTACGCTAATTGTATTAATTAGTTGATATTAGGAATTTATCACACTTTTATTCAATATGTTAATATATGTCTAATTCAATCACGAACGGAAACTATTAATTATAAATACTCAGTTATCCAATTAATAACTTAGGGTGAATTATGGCACCTCTCCTTCCAATTCGACGGTTTTCTAATTTTCTGTCTAAAATTTGCATTGCATCAGCAGTGTAGTAACATTGATGCACGGTCTTGGTATATATCGATGCAGTTATTCCTTTTTTAAGGAAAATGATGGTGGTTTGTGAAAAACTTAGTTCATTTTATATACGGTGAGCAGATGTTGTAGAATAATCTTGAACTAAATATTAAGATTTATTCAGATTTCCATCATCAGATGAGATTTGGATTACCAGTGTGAAGTCTGTCTCTAGATAATGAGCCTCTTTTCAGTAATTTTTGACGTCAAAAATAGGCACGCTTACTTTAAATTTGAAAGTAGTTCATTTTAAAATGTATCTCTGAATCTTTCTTTGGCTTTTTCATAAATAAACTACACAATAATACTTTTTCTTCAATGGAATATTCCATTTTGAAATTTAAAAGGAAGAGTACACAACATCTATAGAAAATATGTTTATATTTTCATGGTTTCATATAAGGTTTAGTCCAGTCCAAGGAGTTATGGCTAATCCTGTATTACCATGCTCAACAATGGCCTCCATTCAAACATAGAAATATATATTTGTAGAATAGTTACTAAATATAAAGTTTGGTAGCACTTGATGGCGTTTAAATGAAAACAGCATTTTTTCCATTGATGTTCATGGTGTCATTTAGGTTGGATCAGCGGTTACAACATTTCTACATCATTTCTACAATCATTTTACTTACTTGTTGTTTGATTTCAAGGAGACATTCAGTGGTTACTAGAAATTGGAGCTAGACTGTGATTGTGTCAGATTGCCAAGTGGATGTGTGTCAGTGGTTATAAAAACAGTTCAACTCCAATCTACGAAACTTAGTCAATGACTCTTCATACTGTTTAAAAACAAATTATTAACTGAACAGAGGCTAAGGATGAATTTGCATGGGGATTTCTAAAATGTGCCTGAAATATCCGATGCTGCAAAACAGGAAACTTGCTGATGTGAGGTAAACAGAAATGCTAATTGGTTCTTTACAATCCCATCGGTTACCATCATGAATGACATGCAATTCAGTGTGTATATTTTGCAAAAACGTTTAATACTAGATTCCAAAACGATTCGAAATGACGTATAAAGCCTTTCTAAAATAGTTTTTAGCTGAATATAAAGAGGAAATTTACAATGCAATGAACTGTTAAAATCAATCTCTATTATCATCATCTTATCAGAAAAACAATGGACAACGAATTATGACCGAAAAGGCCACCGTCAACTAATATTACCCTACGAATAGCTAGATTCCAAAAATCGCTTATTTCTACACACATTCAAATTCAAAAAATTTACTCGATCAACAACAACCAATTTTGAAAAATTGTTTGACTATTGTTGAATCTCCTGGATTGAGAGTAAATAAAGATTCTCACTGTTTCAATGACCCCAGTCTCCAGTTTGCTTAGAGCTTGTGTGTGGTTTAGCTCTAATGCTCAGCACTCATTGCTGACAACGATAAGATGAACATAATCTCACAATTTCTGAATTTTTTGAATGAATTCACGTTGTTCATTTGAAAGAGGGCACTTTTACTACATTAAATCAGTGGTAAAAATTATTCGGAAAAGTAATATAAAAAAGTACCTAATAAGATTTAACTAAAACATGTATTACAAGTAACTACATAGTAGGGAGATTAGGTTTTGAAAGATGTCGGATCAATAACCACATCTGGTAAAAGAATACATAGCTTTTTTCTGGCTGGTATAACTAGTCGATAATACAAATTCAGTTAAATTGCTTTGCAATGAGTTTGAAGTTAACAAATGCTTTCAACGCATTTGGAATTAATGAGAGGAAATTAAGATGCATTGAGTTTTTTTATAAAAGTTAATATTCCTAGTGAATTAGTAATTTTTCAATTCGCTGTAAATAAAACATTCAGACACAAGAGATAGCAAGGGTTTCTTGGAAATCCTATAGATATAATAATTGGAGGAACTTATAATAAATTATTCTTAGAAATAGCTTGTTCTCTACGACATTACTTAAGGCGAGCAATGTGTTCAAATCATTCTTAATGGCATGTCAATTGCAAGCAATTGTCTGACATTGAAATACCGTATTCAGTGCCAATATAATGTAAGCAATACCTTCTACTTTGCTACAAGACTGCATTTCGTTATTCAAAGATACAAGTCATAATTTATAATGATTGTGCAATTCTTTTCAATTAAAGATTACATGACAATATCTGCAAAGAAAATACATATTAACATTCTCAACGTGTGAGTGGTTTGCAGCAAAGAAACATTTACAACCCTTATACTACACTAACTTATAAAATGACAAAAGAGTAAATACTATTGTAAAATAAAAGCTATACACTCAGTACAATGTACCAATCTTCTTTTCAATTAAAGATTACATGACAATATCTGCAAAGAAAATACATGTTAACATTGTCAACGTGTGAGTGGTTTGCAGCAAAGAAACATTTACAGCCCCTATAGTAGATTAACTTATAAAATGAAAAAGGAATAAATACTATTGTAAAATAAAAGCTATACACTCAGTACAATGTACCAATCTTCTTTTCAATTAAAGATTACATGACAATATCTGCAAAGAAAATACATGTTAACATTGTCAACGTGTGAGTGGTTTGCAGCAAAGAAACATTTACAGCCCCTATAGTAGATTAACTTATAAAATGAAAAAGGAATAAATACTATTGTAAAATAAAAGCTATACACTCAGTACAATGTACCAATCTTCTTTTCAATTAAAGATTACATGACAATATCTGCAAAGAAAATACATGTTAACATTGTCAACGTGTGAGTGGTTTGCAGCAAAGAAACATTTACAGCCCCTATAGTAGATTAACTTATAAAATGAAAAAGGAATAAATACTATTGTAAAATAAAAGCTATACACTCAGTACAATGTACCAATCTTCTTTTCAATTAAAGATTACATGACAATATCTGCAAAGAAAATACATGTTAACATTGTCAACGTGTGAGTGGTTTGCAGCAAAGAAACATTTACAGCCCCTATAGTAGATTAACTTATAAAATGAAAAAGGAATAAATACTATTGTAAAATAAAAGCTATACACTCAGTACAATGTACCAATCTTCTTTTCAATTAAAGATTACATGACAATATCTGCAAAGAAAATACATGTTAACATTGTCAACGTGTGAGTGGTTTGCAGCAAAGAAACATTTACAGCCCCTATAGTAGATTAACTTATAAAATGAAAAAGGAATAAATACTATTGTAAAATAAAAGCTATACACTCAGTACAATGTACCAATCTTCTTTTCAATTAAAGATTACATGACAATATCTGCAAAGAAAATACATGTTAACATTGTCAACGTGTGAGTGGTTTGCAGCAAAGAAACATTTACAGCCCCTATAGTAGATTAACTTATAAAATGAAAAAGGAATAAATACTATTGTAAAATAAAAGCTATACACTCAGTACAATGTACCAATCTTCTTTTCAATTAAAGATTACATGACAATATCTGCAAAGAAAATACATGTTAACATTGTCAACGTGTGAGTGGTTTGCAGCAAAGAAACATTTACAGCCCCTATAGTAGATTAACTTATAAAATGAAAAAGGAATAAATACTATTGTAAAATAAAAGCTATACACTCAGTACAATGTACCAATCTTCTTTTCAATTAAAGATTACATGACAATATCTGCAAAGAAAATACATGTTAACATTGTCAACGTGTGAGTGGTTTGCAGCAAAGAAACATTTACAGCCCCTATAGTAGATTAACTTATAAAATGAAAAAGGAATAAATACTATTGTAAAATAAAAGCTATACACTCAGTACAATGTACCAATCTTCTTTTCAATTAAAGATTACATGACAATATCTGCAAAGAAAATACATGTTAACATTGTCAACGTGTGAGTGGTTTGCAGCAAAGAAACATTTACAACCCTTATACTACACTAACTTATAAAATGACAAAGGAGTAAATACTATTGTAAAATATAAGAAGTACTTAAAAAATAGTCTAGTCTTAGGACTCCTATCTGTTTGGGTTAAAAAAAATCGATACTGTTGTCAATCACAAACAAGAGCATCAAGTTGTGCATCATTTTATTTACAAAAACTGGCATCTAACGATAAAATCCTAGTAACTGTTGAAGCATTGAAAAGATGATTTCTTGAAGAATAGCTCACAAATATATTTGACATTGTTTAAATTGTTATTGGAAAATATTAACAATGTAATAAGTTAAATTGAAAAGTGTCAATAGAAGAGGAAATTGAAACTTCAAATTTTGCAAAAGATAGTTCACATGCTGTATTAAAAAATTATAAACTTGAGCAAAAGTACAAACCGTTAATACTAATGTGCCAATATATATATAGATTGTAAAAAAATGTGCAAGGCTTCACAAAAAGCGAACACAACCAAAATATAATGAGTGGAATCAACTAAAGCAGCAGTTATAGAATTATTTTAAAAAATGTTAGTGGTTCTTAAATCCAAAAGCATCTCTCAGCAAAAGAAGCAATTAACGCACAATGAGCACAGACATGCACCATAAGTGTGTGAAAGTCATGCGACGGAAAACCGATACCTTTTTAATGGATTTGCGCATGGTTCCAAACAAAGTAGTGTAACTATTCGATGACTAAAAGTATGCAATAAATAGCAAAACAATGCCAATCAATCAACAAAGCAGTGCACAAATATAAAATACGTGTTGTGCAAGCAAATACGAATATTGTAACCACTGATTGTAATGTTACTGATATTGATAATTTTAATCCATGTCATATCGAGGGTTTAATTGTAAAAATGTAGTAACTCTCCAAGTTTCGCCAACGAACAAATAAAACAGCTAAACAACCATACATGCTAATCACTGAATTGATTAATTTCTTTGTATTTTGGTGCTGCATGAAACGCGATTTTAAACATTTCTGCTTGTGGATAGCTTGTATTAGAAACCTTATGCATGTTACCACTCATCTACTCATAGTTTAAACACACTGCTTACAATTATATATATAT
>CABFPE010000015.1:1323903-1359559 GCA_900660155.1 Hofstenia miamia
ATATATATATATATATATATATATATATATACATACATACATACATACATGCATATGCACAAACTCTCAATGCCCATATTCAAGTAAATGGAATTTCCTTGATTTTTTCAGAAAGCCTTAAACTGCTATAATTGAAAGTCAATTTAATTGGCTCGTCAAATTTCTGGGGGGAAATTTCTACTGGGTCATTATCAAATATTCCAATGTTCTTTGTGAAATTTATTTCTGGTTATTGAAATTTCCAAAATATTTTCTTCGAGCTTCATAAGGAATTTGTTGTGAATTCAATGTTGAATTGGTGGACAAATATATTTTTTAATAATCAACAGAAGTTTATTAAAAAGTGTTTGCAGAGTGAAGCAATAATTGTTTAAAAATTTAAACGATTACAAAGACATTGATTAATTTTATTTTGAATTTTGTTATCTTTTTATGGTGATTATTGCATCGCATAGTATACATTAATAAATACATCCGGAAATGTATATTTAAATTGTATTATAAATAGATTAACTTAAAGTACATTATACAATATGCCCCGATTCGACCAATACGTTATGTACGCTTGAATTCAAACTAACCGTAATTCTGAAATTCATACGTGGTATGAAAAAGTTGAATAGTAGTTTAATGGATTACTTGACGTTGACTGCACTAATCTAAAAAAACCAAAAGGAGTTTGCAAAATTGTGATTTCAAAGTGCATTTCTGCTACAGCTGCCGTAGATTAGATATGATTGTGGGCAGGTAAGTTATCGTTGGTAGAGACCGGAGGTTTAATAGCATGCGCTTTTCTTACCTAATCCCACCAAATGACAAAGTACTTTAAGAGAAATTCCCCACTCTAATATATTTGTACAACGCGTTGAAAATGCTAAATGAGGTTTGAAAACATGTTCAAATGTACGAATAAATAAACAGATTTTTTAAGTGAATACGTTTTGCAGGTTACTTGTCTTGCGCAATTTCCATAAGACATGGACAAATATGTAATAGCTGTTTTTGAAATTAGCACTTCTTATTTCAAATTTGAGATTTGACTTTTGTTTAAAATTCTGCGTATTGAATATCGATAATCTATTATCAATAAAAATATAAATACCACACACTGCTCTATGCATCATTTATACCATTTATACTGCTAGTGCAATATAAAAAGTAAATAAACTATTGCTAAACTCAAAACTTCGAGCTATACTAAGAGCAGGTAATCAGAGTGTATAGTGCCATTAGCAAATCTGGTGCATTGAATGCGTGTGGAATTGAAAATTTATTATTTAAATAATTGAAGGGAAAGGAAAAATGTCTTGTAGAAGTATTCTATTTCGCAAAACTCCGAATTGTATAAAAAGACGATTAATTATATAAATTAACAAATCAACTTAAGTAGCACTTGGAGCTTTTCTAATGAACAAACCTATTTAAAACACATTAAATTTCTTATGGAAAAGTAAAAATAAATAAAATAATGAGGTCTTCAAAGAGAAAGTAACGCATCGGAAGAGAAGAAAGTTTTGTATTTAAGGAAACTTTTTTAATATAATATGCACTCGATAAGAAAATAAAATCAAACAATTAATGTATTATACTCCATATTCGATACCCGTACACCTGACCACACAAGCAAACCAAATACTTTTTTGGTCAAGCATGTTCAACATTTTGCTAAAGCAATCATTTTTTTAGTCAACAGCATAAACAAATCAACGCTGGAGCTCCACAGGGGACTTTCAACCCCAATCCTCACAACCTTTTTTATGTACGTTGGTTTCACAAGAGGGATAAAAATAACCCTCCATGTTTATTTTTAATATATGAATGCTATTGTTATGAAGTTTGGCACAGAGGTAATATAGGATAAAAACTTTGAAAAAATTCCAAAAAACATTTTTATCCAGACATTCTTGCTGACGTCAGCATTTTTTGCAAAAAAATTGGTGAAAATGCTAGATGTGTCTTATGTCAAAATGGTTATTTTTGGTCAACTTTTAATATATTTCTATTCAAAACACAAATTATAAGGTCTAGTAATAACTTAAGACATTAATTTGTACGTATTAATGCTGATGTCAGCATTTTTGTGTTTTTGTCTAGTCATTTTTATATTTCTATCTAAAAATAAATGTCAATCACCATTGACAAAAAATGGTGTCACCCTAAAATTTTAACAGAATGAGTAAAACTAAATTTAATGTGGTGAAAAGTTCAGCCACCCTTTCAAATTTGATTTAAAAAAAAGTTATTAACAAAAATTCGCTTGAGGGGTAAATTTACACCCCCTTGTGAAGAATAGGGTTAACGCCTTTTATTATTTAATAATAATTGCAGCATACTTCTTGGTTGAAGGATAGCAAATTTCATTAACATATTTCTTTGGTATTTTTACACGAGCCGAAAAATACCAAAGTGTTTTAAAAAAATTTACGAGAACAATTCAAGACCGATAATAGTAGAATGGGATCACATTTTTGTTGCACTCACACAGGTCAAACTTATTTTCCACATAATCGATAACTTAGAATTTCTGAAAAAGATATGTAATAACTAGGTGGAGTTTAAAGTGCTACTTGTTTACCAAATTCAGATGAAAGTTATTTCATTAACGGTATGATATTCCGACTGATTCCATATGTCCCCAAGTTACTGGTGTACAAGTGTACATATGTGAAAAAATTAAACATTGTAAATGTAAATACAATTCATATCCAAGATAAACATTCTGATGTTCATATGTTATGTGGGAACTTACAGTATCTTCAAGATCTTCTTCCGATGAATACAAAGCTGTTAGTGATGAAAGACACCAATCGATGAGGACATTTTGACACTGATCCCCTAGTGTTTGAGAAGACGCGTAGCTTAACTAAAAAATAAAATATATCATCAATGATCTCAGATAGTCACATACCAATTCGGTACACTGCTCATTGCCGTAAGTGTTTGCCGTTGCAGCAGGCAGTTCCCCATCGCAGTTAACTAAACAACTAAGAGTAATAAAATTTTTAAAAATACCATCAATTGAGGAAAGCAATACAAAGACAAATCCCAAATCATTTTGGCTTTAATAATGTTTTCCAAATATAAATCTTTGGCTTTAATTAAGATATAATTCTGATTTTGGAAAATAAGAAACTATTGCAGGAATCCCATTACATTGAATAATTTACATAAAAATTTGCGTACACTTTTATGCAAAATTGTCCGAATGGTAAACTTTATTAAACTTCTAATTACATTCAATTTATTGGCATAGTTTTTGTTGTGCGTTTAAACAAGGGCATGAGAGAAAAACTAAATGCATGATCTAAATATTACCAAGATATTTGAATTCATAATGAAGATATAAATCACCACGTATATTATCAACACTATTTTTTGGATCATTGGAATTCGTGAAGAATGGCGTGAAGAAACTTTTTTTAATAACTTAAAACTACTTCAACATGTATAAAAAAACATGATTAGTTAAAGAGCAAGTTTTAGAGTATTGTATCGATGAATTAATTGTTTGAATATGCCAAAAGTTGTTTAAATAAATACTCCTAATTAATTTTTAAAATAAATATAATAAGTAGATTAGTTTTCTCTTTGTACAATTTGTTCCAATGGCTACCGTTTTGTACACAATTATAAATTCAGCTTACTATGTATGGGAAAATTGTAGGTTTCCAAAAAACAGTAAAAATTAAACAAATTATTTAAAATTTGGCTATAAGAGATGTTATAGTCTACTCAGCAACATATCTCAGATTTGGCCTCAAATCTGCGTTGTACGTTATTTTCATGTTAACAAAAAAGTATGTTACAATAGTTTTAACGATTAATACTACAGAAATTTTGTGATACAATTAAATATGTTGATGGACTAGAAAATTAAGTGAATCTCTTGCATTAATTAAGTTGAGTGTTGCTTTGAAGAATTAACATGATCTAAGTAGTTGCTTATCAAAAACATTTGGTGCATCCAATTCCCAACTATAGACTTTTCCTAGTGATGACCTACTGGGGGAATTGATATTTTGAAATAAAATAACAATCAAAATATTGAATGAAATTATTAATCGTGAATGAAACTACTCCCTAAAGTAAAAATGTGTACTATATACAATAGAGAGTAAGCACTAATGGCAAATTCTTCACTAAAATGAGATGGCGTAGGAAACTGAAGTAGATGAACAGAAGTTCAATTTGTGAAACAACATTAATTCCATCGTGAACTAGATTTTGAACGAGTGCTAAAAACTATGAAAGGAATTGTATATACTTAAATTTATTCGCCTTGAAACTTCTTGGAATTAATAGCAAAATGAGGCACTATATTGATAAAACAATCTCAAAGGCCAATGATTTTGTTTAAAACAAAATGGTTTCTTGAAAGAAATGGTGGAACGTATATTTAATAAACCTAGTGATAACTTTTGTCAGGAAGAATATTTAATTCCTTTCATCAGTGAAATTTGTTTGAAGACAACCGCCGCCTTAATGTATCGACTAAATTTACAAACAGCTGCATGACACTAATGTATTCAAAGCATGTTGTGAAAAATGAGTTTCCAACAGAGAATTATAATATTTTGGTTTTTGTAAATACTAAGGGTAGCTATTGAATTAGGTAGAAGCTGAGCAGCGAATGCTTTTTACATAAAAATATAGTAATGTTGTTTCAGAATAACCTTGCGAAGATTCCCTGAAAAATCTTGTAAATACTAATTGTAAGGGTAGGTAATGAAAGCGGTAGAAGCTGAGCAGCGAATGCTTTTTACATAAAAATATAGTAATGTTGTTTCAGAATAACCTTGCGAAGATTCCCTGAAAAATCTTGTAAATACTAATTGTAAGGGTAGGTAATGAAAGCGGTAGAAGCTGAGCAGCGAATGCTTTTTACATAAAAATATAGTAATGTTGTTTCAGAATAACCTTGCGAAGATTCCCTGAAAAATCTTGTAAATACTAATTGTAAGGGTAGGTAATGAAAGCGGTAGAAGCTGAGCAGCGAATGCTTTTTACATAAAAATATAGTAATGTTGTTTCAGAATAACCTTGCGAAGATTCCCTGAAAAATCTTGTAAATACTAATTGTAAGGGTAGGTAATGAAAGCGGTAGAAGCTGAGCAGCGAATGCTTTTTACATAAAAATATAGTAATGTTGTTTCAGAATAACCTTGCGAAGATTCCCTGAAAAATCTTGTAAATACTAATTGTAAGGGTAGGTAATGAAAGCGGTAGAAGCTGAGCAGCGAATGCTTTTTACATAAAAATATAGTAATGTTGTTTCAGAATAACCTTGCGAAGATTCCCTGAAAAATCTTGTAAATACTAATTGTAAGGGTAGCTATTGAATTAGGTAGAAGCTGAGCAGCGAATGCTTTTTACATAAAAATATAGTAATGTTGTTTCAGAATAACCTTGCGAAGATTCCCTGAAAAATCTGGACACAAGCTAATTCGGTCATCAAAAAATGTGACATTTAAATTACGGCGACGTCATATTAGAGAACAAAAACTCAAAATGAGCGAGGGTCTTTCAAAGGTCAAACATCATATGGGCTCGACTTAAGCAGATCTTGTCTTTAAAAGTGGATTTGATAGCATTAGTATACTTACAAACAATTCTGTACAATGTCTAGATAATTGAAATCTATTAGTTTAAACAATTTTTGAAAAACAACTCCAAAAATAAGCTTTGAAAATTGAAATTGATGCGCAATAGGTCGGCCGTCAAGCAGCTGGTCAATAAATGTAGATATCGAATCAATAAAATGTTACCCGTGATCAAAATAAGGCTCAAATGAGCGTTAAAGGCATCACATCAAATTTCCCTTGGATATTAGATTTTTCATCAGATTCCATAGAAATGAAATTGATGGACACTTGTCACGTAGAGAAAAATTTAGAGAAATTAACTTCTAAGAAAACAGGAATGAATCCTATAAGAAAATCATAGAGAAAATCCACGTAAAGCAACAGAATATAACTCTAACAAGAATACTATAAAAGTGTTCTAAAGAACGACAATTGGTTTGGCAACCAGTGTGCAACATACAATTCATAACTGCAACATCAAATACCTATTTCGAAGCTTGCATTAGCGCGTAGTAATAACTTTACAGCATCGATGCAACCGCGTTTGCAAGCGACGTGCAATGGTGTATTGCCTAATGAGTCAACGACATCGATTTGCGAGTGAAGACGTTGAATTAAAAACTCTAATACAGGAAGAGTCACCTCATTAGCGACATCAACAGCTACGTGAAGTAATGATCCATCCTAAACAAATCACTTTTAATGTGTAAATTCAGAATGTCCAAAATGTTAGCAATAAATTTATCTGAAAAATGTTTTCATCATGTATCATGTATATCAATTTGAAATTTCTGTCAAACAAATTTCAGTAGTATTCTACTATGTTAAAAATATTTAAAAAAATTTACACGCAAAGCAATTACTATAAAACTGGAATGAGAGGTGGCAACTTCTTATAATCGTACCTGTTGTTTGCTGATGCTTTCAAGTCCTCCTTTCGTCCCTGTAATGTCTAAGAGCACCATGAGGTCAGCGTTTTCTATAGCTTGGTAAACTGATTCCTCCATGTCAAGAATACTATCCAGAGGATGTTGCTTTGTGAATTCTTTTTGTACATATTTACAATTGATAAATGTCCGACGATCCTCCCTAAATAATCGACACAATTCACCTATGCTGTGGATTAAGTCCAAAAAAATTATATCTTTTAAATACATGTGCTTCATGTAATTATCGATGTACAAAAATAATTGAAATCCAATGACCAATAAACATCAGAGTTATTGAAAAATCTTGTTAAGATGCTGGAATCACTATTATCCTTTTATCAGTGGAGGTTGTAGGACGACGGTCACTCCTTATAATTAAACCTTTCTGCAATTTTTTCATGAATGTATGCAAAAAAAATAATGCCATATTTTATTGAGTCAAACATGGTTATGCAATAAAATTGCGCACATTATCAACATTATTTATATTGCATGTGATAAGTATGTTTGCAGTGCCATCACAACATAATGAAAGTGCTTCTATAGCGAAATTGCTCACATCATAAAAAATTGTAAAAATATAAAACAAGTCGTTCAGTAATCAACATGAGTTATGATTGCATAAACGACCCCCCAGCTTCCAACACACACGCAAGCAAAGCTCTGCGCTTTCAATCTCTTATTTGACCTCAAATTGCTGCTCAACACTTGCAAAGAGAAGAAAATTGAAAGTAAATTTACACATAGCACTGTGTACTGTGATCCATCCCGCTTTGGTTTTCGTGGCTTCTGCTTTAACTGGTTACATTGGGCTACATAACATCATAGAGTGGAAAATTGATTGTTTTCTGTCTTGAGAGTAGCACATTAAGAGCGGCATCACAAATTTGAGTAATTAATGTTTGAGGTTATATGGTCCGGGAAATATTGGAATCAGATGAGGGTTCTTAAAAAAGAAGTTGCTACTTGGACTTAACGATGCTTGATAACGAGCAATGGAATTAGCAGCAGGATAATGTAATACGCCATAGTTTCTTGAGAATTAATATGTAGCGAACTATACAGTAGACTTGAAATATTGGAGGGCCTCAATGAACCACATGCACTTGCATAGGTTAATAATTAAAATATTTTTTATGTTTAATTAATGGAGGAAAATTCTAAAATTAATGAAGTGAAATTCATAAGTCCAATAATCTAAATAGTATTGAATTGGAAATTCTCCAATCTAATTAAACTAGATTGCACGATATTCTACATAAATAACTTACATGGACCATTGTTTAGGGGGTTTATTTTGTGAAGGTGTACGACTAAATTCAAAGACTTGATTGAACTTCGCATTCCCAATAAATCGTGGCAACTAAAGAAAAATCGTAATTTCATTTTAAGTCTATATTTAATTATAAAAACTTTAGTAGAAAAAAATCTTTCTGACTAAAATCAAACTGCTTGGATTAGATACAGTTCAGCCTTGTTTTGTTAAATTTGGTTAATTGTGGAATTATTAAAATGAACAGTATTTCTTCAAGTTTAATTTAAATAGCATAACAGATGGTAATGAATACAAAACTCATTTAATTTTAATATAAATAACTAAATATATATATATGACAGTTCTAAATAAACATGTAAAGGCATTGCATGCATAAATGAAACATTGAGAACTTAAAGAAATCCAACAAGAAAAAGACATGAAATTAGGTTCTGAATACATGTGCAAAAGCCATTTTTGCAACTTGATTTCAGTGTTTTTCACAGTATCGGAGAGAATTAAAATATTACATGTGATCATAAAATCCATTGACCAAGAGGTAAAGTATAAGTTACACGTGTTTTCACACTATCGATTTTTAAACTAGTCTGAAATCTGAACAATCCACCCGTGTTTATCATCTGACAAATATAGACATTGTGAAAACTCTATCTTATTACTATTTGAGTTTAATTGTTTACTTCAAGTTGCAAAACAGACTTCCAAACATCAATGATTAAAATTAAAATACTCAAACTTTAATTCTAATCCATGTATTCCTTACAAATATTATTTGTCAAATAGCAAAGGGCTCTGAGATAATTTGTCAAAAAATCCCGGATCTGAACAATATTTCAAATCCGGATATTCATGAAAAACGACTAAGAAAAATCGACAGTGTTACGATAATAAGTGAATTTTAAACAAAAGTAACTGATAGTCAGAACCATGGTTGTAATCGGGTTGCGATTTTCAAGCCCGAATCTGGAATTTGGTTACAAAATCACATGACCGAGCTTTACAATGAAAATAATTCAATTGTCCTTAAAAACAATTTGAAAATTTTGTAATTAACAAGAGATTTGATGTATTTGCAAAATATAGAAATTCAACAGCCTCAAGTGTTGAAAGTCATCACATGCCGTTGATCGTCAGTCCACATGAAGATAAACTATATTCTAATTGCACCCTTGAGAATTGAGCTGAAAAAATGACGTAGCAATAACCGTTGATAGCATAGAGAATCTCGTAACATTAGCTTTATAAAAATCTTTTCTTGATTTATCTATTCATCCCTATTATTAATTATAATAATAATCGAGTACTGACTTCAAATTGGAAATAACCAATCAAATGTAAAATAGCAGTTTGATTTGTAATACTGATTGTCT
This sequence comes from Hofstenia miamia, assembly GCA_900660155.1. Lineage (NCBI taxonomy): Eukaryota > Metazoa > Xenacoelomorpha > Acoela > Hofsteniidae > Hofstenia > Hofstenia miamia. The sequence goes on from CABFPE010000015.1 coordinate 1,333,061, forward strand.
AAATAACATTGAAATTAAATGAATATCATTTACGTGCATGGATTTAAGTTAAATTTGAATTACTTATAGATACTCAATCCACTTTGGAATTGAATACCGCGCAACCCGGCCTGTCCCGAACCCAATCTGTTTTCCAACTATGGTCCGAACATAGTTCAAAATATAATTGCAACAAAAATGTTATATGAGCTAAATGTTTTAAATGTTTGAGTAATATAACTGGAATAGGGAAGCTGTTGAAAATATTGTGCCAAAGTCAAGTCAAAATGATTGAGTTTGAATTTGAATTGCAAATGTAAAAACTTGCGTGATTCCTGGATTCTACACACTTGGAGTATAATTAATTCTTTTCAAAAATGAAGCGCATATATTAGTACTCAGAGAAAATATACATTTCAAAGACTGACATTTTACTGGTTTAAAACGATCAAATATCCGTCGCTCAATAATGTTGTAAGACAAAGCAATGCTTTTATCTTTCTCTATTAAATGCTGTTTTCTGCTTCTCAAGTTAAGATCAAACGACTGTGTGAAGCACTGGCAATGATACTTAACCTACAAATTAACTTTTACAATAGAACACCAAATGGAAACTTATTAGACACCCGCTTACAAAAATTTAGAAAACTGGCATTTTTAATGCAAATACCATGCTTAATTTTTATGATGATTCTAAATCGGTAGAATTATCTATAATATACCAATTTTTTTCACTATAATTACTAAGAACAGAATTTATATGTTTCAAACAACGCAAAAAGAACAAATCGACCCTACTAGCACCGAGGAGAGGCTCTGGCAGCCTCTGTCATTTATCATTAAATTTTTGCATTCCTTGGTGTAACTCAATATTTTGCAGGAGGGTAAGTGTAGGGAATACGAGACCGTAGGTAACAAGGCACAACAAGATTCAAACATGTCTTGTCTGCACTAATATTGCCATAGCGTCATATGCCATCTCTATTACGATTTCTGCTTACGTACAACGAAACATTCAATCAACAACTCACTGAATTTGGCAAGGTAGGAATTTGTAATGCTTCAAATTTCTCTAGATAAAAATACTGGATTTTCAAAGAATGTATTGGTAAATTACAATAATACAGTCATGTTGGAAAAATGCAATTGGTAACAATATAATGAAGTTGGATAACTACTGTTTACGTCAATCAATAATGTGTGTAGGTAATACGAGACCACAATTTTCATTTATTTTCTTTTATGATTATAATTGGCAATTGTTCAGTAGCTAATTACTAAAAAATCATCAATTCTCTGAAAGAAATGTACAGGCATCATGATGATGCACATTGAATGTCATTTAAATGGCAATTAATATACTGTACATATTACTTAATTTTGGTCACAATTTAAACTGATTTTTGTCTTTGATGAAACCCAAGCATTTTAGAAAAAGCACTTCTTCATAAATATTTGTATTTCTCATAAAATCTATTTTAATCCCAACTCCGTGAGATTCAGGTTGAAAATGAAGCGGTCTCGTATTACCAAAACAGGTAGGAAATAAGAGATCGTCTACCACTGACGTCATTACGCCTATTATCTAATCAAGTAAACAAATTTTAGACATTATTATGTTAACCAGATACAAAAACAAGTTGTTGAAAAAATTGGTAAGACACCGTGTATTCCTGTTTGAGTCTAAAGGTCTCGTATTCCTTACCCTTGCCCTAGAAAATGATTTTTCCTCTCCAAAAAGAAAAATGCTATGGAGATGTTTGCTTATTTAGAGCAGTCATTATGCGAGTGTTAGTGGTTATTATTTATGATGTTTATTTATTAAATTTTTGTAAAAAATATTTTAGGATATTTTAGTATCTTTTGGCATTCATTTTTTTAATGAAAAGTTAATTTGAATTTTATGCAACAGTTGATGTCATTTTTGTTTTTTCTGTCTGGTAGGGATAAATTTTTCTAAAAGTGCTTAATTAGCAGTATTTTATGCCGATTCTTCAGAAAATATTTGAATATTATTCTAATGAATTTCAATTTTTGCCTTTTGGTATATTTGTGTACTTAACCTCCAACCTTAATGAGAGGCCTACCCGGTCATACATGTCAAAAATACCCCTTTGCTAACGGGGTTGAACCATCGCGACAGAAATGCATTTAAAAACACATCATTACAAATCTACACTATGCATTGTATAAAATGGGATTATCAAGTCGCAAGACATTCACTTGTTCCAATACCACATTGAATACTATGGAAGCAAAAGAATTCATGGGACTGGACCCAATAAATTGAGATCTCGCAAAACCTTAATAGTGTAAACAACATAAAATGAAAATGTAATGAAGAGAATCATTTTTGTTTTGAGAAGAAACTAGAGTAATGTCAACATAGGTCAGTATCGAATTGTGTCCAATAATTCACAAATTCTTAGCAATGCGGACGCATTCATACATTGGCACAAAAATAGCGTTTCACTGGAGATATGACTATGGGAAGTAAGAATTAACCATCGACGAATCGCGCCTCGACCATACGATTTTCGTCAAATTATGAATTAATAGATACAACAGATTTTTAAAAATACCTAAAAACTAAAATAAACGAAAACAATAACGGTAACAATACGGTATGATGATACATTGTGTTGTGTCTATGACGCTATTCTTCTCAACCAATACGCAGTATACAATGTAAAACATATTTGAATCAAAAACAGTATTTGTTCCGCAAATAGGCTACATTCGATTTTCTAAAATTTAGTAAATATTAATGAATGATCGTTCTGGGGCAGAAAATGGACTATAGAAAACTTCTCATTTTTAAAGAATTTATTGAATATCAAGAATTAGCAAAGTATACCATTAGATCGACAGTAGACAGTCTATCCAATGAGAGAGATTGTATTCTGGAAATATGAACACCCAGTTCTCTGTGGACTCCACTACACTCGATACACAGTAGAATGCCCAAGTTACTAGATACCCAACACGGTTCTAAACATCAATGTTATAAGCATTAAAACACTAACAGTATTTCTAATATAGAATCTTTATGGGGATATAGAATTATTAGAATTATTGAGATCTGTCATTTAACACAAGTTATAGATAAAACTATATATTTATATGTTGTGTTACAACAAAAAATTCGTATGTTGAATATCTAAATAACGCAATTAATTCTATAAAAAATCTAGAAGGATGATTACATAAAATTACGTGTTTTTGTGGTGAAATGGTTGGGAACATCTAAAAACCAACAACTGTCGGATTTTGCTTTATTCGGTTATATCTGTACAGAAAAACCCAAAACTTTTAACTCAGACAGTATCTAAGCTGCAATACTACTGACTTAAACTAATTTTTTTGCGATGTCTCATAATTGTTCGTATACCCATCTTAAATAGCGAGAATGGAACCTAATTTGCGTTCATGTAACTACACTTATTGATGCCTACACACTACACAAATATAAATCAACTACTGTTTTTCTTAAATAATTTACAAATCGTTTAACTACTAATTATTTGAATCTGATTTTGATAGAAAAAGCTAGTACGCACTAAGCATTTTTTCAATGTCAAAAAATATAGTATATTTATTGGGAAAATAATATTAATAAGAATTAATTAATATTGGAGACCGGCACTTCCGCAATCGGCGCAAACGTTGTTTCCTGGGAGGAGTTTGATTTCTGAAATGATTTGTTGAGTTAATTCAAAAAGACTTCCACTTCGAGTGGACTCATTGTCTCCGTTACTAAATGCCAAAAATGATTGTTCTTTGCTGTTTAACATCACCGACATCCAACTAAATGGCTTTAAATTAACAAAACAAATTACATTTGATAAGTAGACTGTAGTTATGGAATATTTTGCTTACAGACATTTAAGAAGTGGAACATGTTTGCAGTTCTACTTACATAAAAATTATTTGGTACATTAATAAACACCACAAAACTGTGGTGATCATGGAACGTCGCCACTTCATTGTAAAGTTTTACAAAAAATATTGTGGATGTAAAAATATTTGTGTATTGCAAAGACTTTACAATTTCACAGCACTCCAAATTGCTGCACTGTTTTATATTAATGGATAAATAAAAGTTATTACAAATGTGAGTGAATAAGAACACTAATTTAGAAATTTAAAATCTCGAAAAAATCGAATTAAGTAGAAAATGTGAATGTATCAAATATAGAAACAATTAAACTAAAAACTAATTAGAAAACGAAATCAAGATAAATTGTTATTGAACTTACGCTTCTTTCTCCTGATCATCATCTGCTTGGAATCGATATACCCTGGTACCTGTGCTTGGAAGGAGATTAAAACATTTGCTTCCCTCTTCTGGGGCATCCTAAATTACAATACATCTCTAGGAAGATAATAAAATCACATCGAAATGCACAATTAACAAGAAGCAGCTGAATTGAATAATTTCAGGATGAATGTAATGTAAGCACTAGCTTTGGAAATCTTACAATCTAATGAAAATTAATAACGAATTATTTCATTATTGATTTGAAAAATCGAGATCTGCAGTTCAGACTACTAAAATAAAACAAAAACAAAAATATAGGCATAATTCAGAAAGTCTTTAGACATTGATAAGGGTTTGGCTTCCTTATAATAGTATGAAGTTTAATTGACTTATCCGTTTAATTAGTTCTGCAATGCAAATTTATTTTATCACAATTTACCATTTGCTTTAGTACAGAGTATTAATAATAGCGAAAAGGCTGTGAAAGCTTTAGTGAACACCATTCATCACTATACTTGTCATAGTTTATGGTACCTGGAAGCATAGAACACAAAATAAGAGTGCAGAATATAAACTAAATTCAAATCAAACATAAAATGAGATGGATTTGTGCGACCTACGCTAAATTGTTAAATCGTTAGCAAACTTCAATATTCGATCTGCAAAGTGTAAAAACTAAAGCATTTATTAAAAACGAGACTTGGAATGGATTGAAGGATGCTTTCAATGTGTAGTTATGCTTGAAAATAATTTGGAAATATATGCGAAATTACAGCACATAAGATGAAAAAACATGTAGGTAATCAATCGAATACCCATCGAAGCATAAAATTTGTAATTAAATTCCAAATCCATTGGACATTTTTATAGCTTGCATGTCAAGAGTACAACCATTCGGTAGAAATTAAATTGGTGTACTTTCTCATTTACTGAATGAATTCAACAGACAGACGGCGAAAGTTTGTATAACAGTCTACTAGTAGTTTTATCAACACTGACTAACTACTCAGCATCTGCTGGCCATGAGTCACAAATCGCGCGTTGTCACTTTAAATGTTATGCCATTATGGATTGTTAAAAATTCAAATGTATTTGGAAATTCTGTATTTGCAAAATTCAGGACTTACTCAGCTCTTTATTACATTTAAATTCATGAAAATTTTGTCTTATCTGACCTCTTGCTAATAAAACATTTAGGCCTTAAGATTCTACCCTGCTGAAAGCCCTTGAGGGGCCACGCTCAATTAATTTGTTTATTCAGCACTTGAACTCGACCTAGGCGATCTACAGAAAACGAAATAGTTCACGTTTATTATTATTTGTTTTAGATCTCATCAGGGGCGTACCCAGGATTTTCTGACGGGGGGACATCATTGTTATTCCATAATTTTTGAAAATATTGAGAAAATAGGCCCTAAAAAATGCATTTCACGATCCTAGATTTTAAATTTTTCAATTTTTTACGAAAATTTTTTTGATTTATCCAGTCAAAATTAAATTTGGAAACCTGACGGGGGGGGGACATTCCACCATGTCCCTCCCTGGGTACGCCACTGGCCAATTGTTTCAAGAAAACGCTTAGATTGTACTCGACTAAAGTGAATGAATTATTTTTTAAAAGCTCAAACGAATCGTGAAATATTGTGTTTAAAGAGATTCAACCTTAAAAGATTTTTGAAATCTTGTAGTTAGAGAAAAACGAACACGTAACAGCAATCAAACTTCAAAGGAGAAGCAAATTTGATTTAGAGATACAATCTTCAGATATCACTCACGCCATGAAACATCAAAACTAAAGAAACTTAAGTAATCAAACGGAAATAGATTTTTTATTGCAAGATCATGTACATGCTCGACGAACTTTTCTGACAAGAGAATAAGAAATCACATCCATTCGAAATTGTTCAAATTCGAATAGAATCTAAACATAAGAAGTCGANCCCTGGGTACGCCACTGGATATCATTATATGAACATTAAATATGGAAAAAAATTTAAAAGTATTTTTAAAATCGAAACATTGTTAATAATTTCATTAAATATTCACTAATACATGCAAGCACACCTAACAACTACTGTGGTTACATTCAAGGAATGTTAAATTCGCTAATAGGCTTGGTCATATTTGTTAAAAATGTGGACAAATCGTTTTGCAAACTTAAAGTCATATGAGGACGTTTAGAGTTAAGCAAATATCTGAACTGGATTAGATTTAATCAAATTTTTTGCAACCGAATTATCAAAAAATCAACAGCGCTCAAATGAAAAGCTTAACGAAAATTTGAAAAATCTTGCAAGGAAACACTAATTTAAATTTTATGTTATTAAAAGGGATGGATATTTTGGCGAGACAAAAAGATATAGGATTTCGGGATTTTATAAATGCTATGTTGAGACTAAGATAATATCCAGTCATTTCATTAACCTTAAACAGCCTGTGGATTTTTGAAAAACTTTCATGATCCTATGAAAAATTTTAAACGCTGATCGGTAAGAAAATACTATAGTTATGCTCAATCTGAAAGCACCACGTGATAGAAGAGAGTCTCCTCTTTCTTTTTCGGCACGCGACATCTGACTTTGCGCACGGCACGGGTCAATGGGTTAGGGATATCTTTGTACTTATAAAAAACTCGCAAAGTTCTTTGTTGCTTTCATGAGCTCAAAACTTTATAAATACTTGAACATTAGGTATGGAGGAAATTGGAATCTCTTTAAAAAATCCCAAATTTTCAAAGAAAACTTGTTAATCGGTTCAACTACTTCAGCAACAGCAAGACGACTTAAAAGAAATTTTCAAAATTGCATTGAAGTATGCTCCCCAATATACCCATGTCCCAAGATTTCCAAATTTGCTAATAGGCTTGGAGACAATTCTTTGTAAATGTGGAAAACGGATTTTCCTTTAAAAAGACACCAGGCTGATTAAGGGTAACAATAGTGCGATTGTAAATGAATGAAAAAGTGAAAAAGTTAATTAATTACAAAACAAATTCATACAATGGCCTAAAATCGAATGATTTTTCGTCGTGATAAAATATGAATTGGTTTTGTTTTTTTATAGAAAGCACAGGTCGAACCGCATTTATAAAATTATAAATAAAATCGGGTTTTGTCCAATATATTAAACAAATTATTTTGGTTGAACTTTATGAATGTACCTCTTAGAAACAAATCTGTGATTAGATCTACGAAAGTTCAAAACCCATTAAAATTGGTTAAATTGAAAAACTTTGCAAAAAATTTTCATTGCGACTATAGGGAAATATTCCGCAATTTTTATACATTCTACAGTATAGTATACATTAATTTGATTGGTTATATATATATATATATATATATATATATATATTTTTGTTGAAAGTTTACGATTATATTATATAATCATCATCAGCAAATAAAAAATATGATGATGATATTTTAATAATTCTTTGACATAAATGAGAAGAAGATAAATGTTTTAGATGTTACTGTAACAAATCTGTAACAAATCTTGGAAACTGAAATATTTATCAAGAAAACGAACAGCGGTCTTTACATTCCATTTGATTCTTATTGTGATCCAAAGCATAAGTTAAATACAATCAAATGTTTATGTCAAAGAATTATCAAAATATCATCATCATATTTGAAAATTACAAATTCCTTAGATCAATTATATGACATGTTTCGTGAAAATGGATATCCACATCATCTTATTAAAAAAATTGTAAATCAATGTTTATTAGCAACTAATCATGGAAAATCTGATGAAGATATAAAAGAAACTAAGAAAGACATATATTGGAAATAACACAATTCAATTGAAAAATAAACTACGATCATTTAATACTATTTTAAAATTTACGAAGATTATTCCAATATTTCAATCATTCAAAACACTAAATTTAATTCGCAACAAAGATCAAATAACAAAAGGATTGGCTTCATCATTAGTTTATAAATATACTTGTGATGATTGTAAGAAATCATACATCGGTGAAATCATCCGTCATTTTGATACGCGAATCAAAGAGTACATCAATGGCCATTTAACATCAGAAATTTTTAATCACATTCATAATATCAACATTGAAAATTTTAAGATCATTAGAAGAAAAATTGCAGAAGCCATTGAAATTACCAAAATCGACAAAACAAAGTTATTAAATAAACAGATTAATCCAGCTAAGTATTTATATTTATTTTAGATTTCATTTTATAATTTTTGTGTAGTTTATATATTGTAAAAATATTTTTGCCGCAAATTATTTGCTGGTGATGATTATATAATATAATCGAAACGTTCAATGTGTTTTCCTTTTAGATTATATATATATATATATATATATACTGTATATATAAATATATAAAATGGAAAATGAATATTTTCCACTCAAAATCTATAGAATTAATCCATATAATATTATACCTAACGCTATGATAGGAATATTTGAACAATACATTAAATATAGCGTTCATTAAAAAACCTCAAAAGTTTGGACAGGAAGTATTTCTCATAAATAATTTGATATATGCATTAGTCGAATCCATTAATTCAATTTTAATTTGTGAGTGTATACATTAAGTAAAATTCTCCGACTGATAAAATTACGTGTTCTACAACAATGAATTTGTAAATCATATAAACTATAACAAAATATACTCTCATATTTAAATAATAGGAACTCTACAAAATTAGAGGTATACAAAAACTTTCCAAGGTAAAAAGAGCAAACTTCATTACATTCTAAGCAATACTGAATAAACGAAAACGTATTAGGACTTTTCGTGTTTCTTAGAATAAAACGTACAAATTAAATAGGTGAAGAGATATAAAACGCCTCCAACAACTTTAAGACATTCATATTTCCTTGAATTTGTTATTATATTATTGAAGGTCACTTCGGGAACTTTAATGCGAATCAGAAGTAGACAAAAACAAGAAATAAATCGCTATTCAAATAATTGCATTCGATTCTGCCATTTAACTAATGAGCCAGAAGTTGCAACGCTATATAACAAATGTCAATGGATGAAGTCGCGAGGAAATCTAATCAATGAATTCATGACCCAAGTTAAAATAGCTTGATTAACAAAACACAACCAAAAAGTATTTATAAAAAATGAAAATTATATAAGATTCATAATATATGAAACATAGTAAACTAAATATTAAAAATTTAAACAAACTGAATTCTCAGATCTCATAATCATCCGTCATCTTAATGAAGGCATCTGGAAATATTTTCAATGTTCATTCGCAGAAGAAACTGATGCCTGCATTAGCATTCAGATTCTGTTATCATCATTGAATTCTTGATCCAAGTGAAATTACTTTATTAACAAAACATTAACTAATTCAAACCATCACTTATATAAAAATTAAAATTCTATAACAACAAAATTGATAATAAATGAAACAAAGTAAACTAAATATTAAAAATTTAAACAAACTGAATTCTCAGATCTCATAATCATCCGTCATCTTAATGAAGGCATCTGGAAATATTTTCAATGTTCATTCGCAGAAGAAACTGATGCCTGCATTAGCATTCAGATTCTGTTATCATCATTGAATTCTTGATCCAAGTGAAATTACTTTATTAACAAAACATTAACTAATTCAAAGCATCACTTATATAAAAATTAAAATTCCATAACAACAAAATTGATAATAAATGAAACAAAGTAAACTAAATATTAAAAATATAATATCTATATACATATAAAACAAACTTGTGATAATATCAATTAAAACATATATACATATAAAACAAACTTGTGATAATATCAATTAAAACATTGTTCTGAACCTATGGGATGCACAAATTACAACTACCTTTACGGAGCAGGTGAGAAGATTGAGGCGTACGGGTTGCCGTGTGGACTAAATAACATGACACCATAAACCAACTGATAAACAAATCATTACCTGTGAATGCGAAATGGTAAAGAATCCATCTTTGACTGTACATTTTCTTTTTTGCCAAACCTTTCTCAGTCTAAATTATTTATAAAATACATGTGCGCACTTTATAATTAAAGCAATACAAATTATGTTGAAATTATTTCAGTTTAAAAGAGGTTTTGGATGGAATTTTTTGGGAAAAATATTAAACAAAATTTATGTATACAAACAAGCGAATTGAAACAACTATAGTTTTTTAGTCCTTAAGCATGCTTAAATTCATTTTGAAACTATTTATTTATAGTTTGATCTTATATTCTTGTTATGCATACAATCTATTAACTCCAGAATTTTCGTATTAAAAAATAAAGCGTACTGTAAAATCATGGCAAATAATTTAAGTACAGTTTAGTGTCCTACAATTGGCTTTAATGGTAATCAAATGCTTACAATGATTGGGAAGTACGGAATTAAAAATTAATATACCATATTGTAAAATTTCGTCCGGAATATACATTTCACTACGTAAATTTAGAAAATGACATAATTTACTCCTCATTGATATTGAATGTGTCACTCAAAATATTGGTTTTGAAAACTCAAACGCTATTCGCCCACTGATATGGAAGTCATTGCGCATGTAGAAATGATCCCTTGCTACACTAAAATTATTCTGTAGCAGGAAATACACCAATTAGTTCGATAGCAGACGAAAATAAAAATTGATATTTTTGTCAAATTAAAAAAATCAAACTTTAAGCTTTATGATTGTTAGATTATACTATATTGCTCCTTGTCAACATGGTAAATGTAGTCAATTAACTCTACAAAAAACTGCACATAGCGCATTTTCAAAGGATCTTTCACATCAGAAAATCAACCTGGAAGTGACCACGTCCCAATATGTAACAGTAACATTGGAATATAGTCAAAACTAAGTTATTATTGAGTAACTGGAATGGAATTCAATTGCCTTGTCAAATCTGTCCCAAATTAATTATTTGTAAAATTGAAATTTTTTTACTGTTTTTATGCTACTAAATCACAGTAAATTGAATTGCTTAGAAAGCGTTGAAAGATTAGATGCGAGAATAGAATAGTGTCCATAATAAAAATTAAGTGATGAAATAAAAACAGTTTACAGAGAAAAAGATTAAAATTGATTGATGTGACAAATGTTTATACACATAATAAGACTTCTATTTGCTTAATTTGATTATTTAGTAAAAATTAAAATAAAGTTTATTTGACGTGACAAACCCATTTACTAATTGGTTTTCATAATTAACATTTCACTTTGAATAGTGATGATGAGAAAACTTCTTTTAATTGATTTCCCCAATGCAATTCGGTCGAAAAGCACTCAAATATGAATCTTAAACCGTTATTTTCAAAAATATCTATTTTCCAGTATTTTTAGAAAGTGTAACCTCGGATGATTAAACTAGAATTGTTTCCACATACATTGCAACTCTTTCTTTTCAGAATTTGTTAAACTATCATTTAAGATGGGATGGCACTTAAGGGGGTTCACGTGCATAGACCGAAAATAGAGTAATTTGAGTAAATTTTTTTTAAGGTAATATTGTTGCAAATTTTCTCTTCTTTCAAATGAACTATCAGTCATTCTCATCCTATAGTTAGATCGGAAGATATAAGTGATTATGTTTTGACTTTTTTGTGATTTGTTTTGTTCTAAAACTTTAAATTCTCAACTTTTGTTTTTCACACATTTTTTCTTGTAACTTTTTAAGGTTTTGATGATTTAAAAAGTATTCAATTGCGAATTAAATTATCTAAAGATTGTATTGAGCGATTTTCGATAAACTCAATAGATTTTTTTATTACTGATCAAGTGTCTCTAAGTTCACTGAAATAGAGATTTCTTTGAATATTGAGAATTTTGCCCAGATATAAAAAATTATATATGCTAGAATATCAAAAAAAAGTCAATACAATCGATAGAATCGAACATTGCGAGTAAATTGCGCTATAAATGATCATTCTAAGTGAATTTTTGTAGAAGTTACAAGCATTCAAAGATCAAACATCTAAAAATCAAAGAACCGGGACGTCACTTAAGGTCAAGGCCATGACCTACTCTGAATGGAATTTTTTAGATGAGAAATTTTTTTAGCTTTCTAATGATGTTAATATCATCCAGATATAATGAGTAGTTCGAATATTAGGGCGAAATACGTTTTGAACCTGAACCGTTCTCTTAAATCAATGGCTCGATAATTAGAAGTACAGGAATGAGGAATAACACAACATGCTAATTGGTTTGAAAGGTATTCTTTACTAATTAACAAACATATTAAGAAACAATTTACTAAATCTAAAGTATTATTTCTCACCCAAGAAGATATTAATAGTGAAATATTTCAAAAGAACTTTCATTTCAGTAAATCAGTGGAACATTTGTTATTTACTCAAAACTAATTACATTGAAAAATGTTGACCTCAACTTAAATTAAAATTTGACATTTACATGCAAACTGATTGGGGCATGCATATTTAAAGAGCCTTTGAGTAAACTTTATTCATGATTAAGTTTTAATAATTAACAGTTTATCATTCTCTACTTCTCATAAAACATATTTATGCCATTACAAAGGTCCTTTCTAAAAGACACCACAGAAATGAGTATTATGCAAATTCCAACTGTGCAATCGGATTGAATGCTTTTAACAGCGAGTGTTCAGCAATGTCGCCATGGATTGCTTAACTGACGCTATCAGTATTTCTAAAAATCGGATTTCTTACTGAAAAGAAGTCATACTTTCTTGTTCTACAGGCACAGTACTTAACTTTTAGCACAAATCTTCTTGATTAGGTGAGCACGCGCATAGATGTGGTATAATTTGTCAAAAATGTAGATAAAGCGGTTTGTTACTTTAAAGTAATCAAATTTGGCAATGTACAAGGCTATACTTTGGGGACTCATCAAAACAATAATTGTAAATATTCAAAAAGTGGAATTTCATTTCAAATGTGGAATTTAAAAGTATGTGCTATTTATGCTCGATAGCACGTCAGAAATGTAATTTTTACATTGGCAATTCATGAAGGAGATGACAACGGACTGACCGGATTTTTCAGGTATCGCTTGGCCAGTTTGCATATTTTCCAGCCCCATTTTAGATCAATGGAAAAAATTCGCCCGTTTCTGTCGTGTAAATATATACCCCATGAATTGATAACAATTGCAAAGTAATGTGATCTGCAATCGACCTTCATAAACATAAGTGTTTGCAAATCAAACAGTAAATAAATGAAAGCATTTTAAACTTGAAGTTTCCTACAGATTAGATTGTAATTTTTGACATACCCTTCAGATTTTTTGTGCAGAAACCCACTTTTTTCATAGCCATACACCTTGTTACCTTCTTCTTGATGAATACTATAGTTGCAGCGATGCCCATTCTCAGCCTAAAATGAAAACATGTAACAAATACACAAATTATGTTGACAACTACTAAGTTATAATTTTACTTTCAATAAAAACTTCATACACACGATCTTGAAAATGATAAAATTCGATGATATGCTAAAATTATTCAATAAAAATATGAATAAGCAATGTAAAAACTTCTACGATGAAAAAACGTATTACTTATCTTACTATTCAGATGAACTATAACAAAAAATAATTGGAAGAATGACAATAGAACATTATCCAATTTCTGACATATTAGTTCAACAGAAAACGATTTTTTAAGAGAAATTACAAAAATATTCTATTGAAGTCGAACATGCGTTTTGAAAATTGCAAATACTATTTGAAATTTTTTAATTTGTGCAAATCACTATTACCAAATGCATAATGAAAATATTGCAATATTAATGGAATGAACTTAGTTGTTTTTTATATTAGCACATCACTTGAATATATCAGTTTTATACTTAGCTTAAAATGAAATACAATTATTTCAACAGGAAACCTAACCTTATTGGAGACGAAGTGTAGTTTGGATTTGACACGATCTCTGATATCGCGAAGATCCTTCCTTCGGGCGTCTTGTTCTGGTTTTCTACTTTTTACATACGAATCCAACTCCTCTACTTTGTAGAGCTCACTCTGCAACAGACTTTGAACAGCAGAGACATATCTAAATTTGAAAACATTTTGGAAAACCAAATAAATACAAAGCAGTGTTCAAAATTTACAATAAATTTCAAATGTAGGAAATTTCCACATGCATTAGGAAATAATATAAGTTTTTTTAGAAAAAATGTATACATGCCATAAAGTGCATCTGCTACGCTATATATTTGCAGACATCCATAAATTTGAAAACAACAGAAATGGTAGTTTATGAGTTAATAAAACAGTAAAAGGCGATTATTGACATAATTAAATCAAATATTCACATGGAAAAGTTTGGATGCGTTTAAAGAGTTGTTTATGAATTGATAAGATATGTCAGTTATGAACCTCATAAATTCAATGCTGACATACACATGAATGTGTAAGAGCTGTTGGAAAATGCGATTATGTGCGGTGGAGGGAGGAAATAAGACAAAGTAAAGACTCAGTCAAATGTGAAATTTATCAATGGGGAACGTAAACAAGCAGCAAACAGACAGATACTCGTAGGCGTGTACATTTATCAAAGAACAATCTGTAAACAAAGGATCACAGCGATGAATTGCTCATATGCGAAGTTAAATATGCTGATCAGAACAACTGGAAATATTTGACACTGATACCATTTAACAAACAAAACTATAAAATAGTTTTAACTAGATTTTAAGTCGTGCTTATATTACATATCAAAGATAAAATACATTACTGTAATTTCTTTCAACGTACATATATTTTTTTAAAAGCATTGACATTAGAAAATAATTTTTATACAATTGATAAAAATTGTATAAAAATTTACATTGAGGAATACAACTCTTGCCAAAGACGGTTGAATTTATTGAAGCACTACTAAGATTGAACAAGTTATTTGATTGATTATTAGCAACATTATTGTAATCACTTCTTAACTCTTTCACGCATATAAGCCTACAAATAGAACATTTTTTGAAATCCTATATTCTAATTACAATTTCTACTACCAAAAATGACAACAATGAAAATTGAAGCCTGATTTAGATACTGGATTTCCTGAAACCCTATATGCGTAAAAAATATAAAAAACTGGCTTAAACCCTAAACACACAGAGGTATAAAATGTCAATAACGCACTGAAGGGGGATTCGGCCCTCATCTTTCATTTCAAAACTATTAAAAATAAAGTAATGAGCTTTGACACAGTGAAAGATACACCTCCGAACTACATCTTTGCCAATTTTCAAAAAAATATTTTCATTGGTTGCGATTTTATATGCAAATAAAATTGTGACGTCAACAATTTTGGAAAAATTAAGGTGAAAAAGAACCTAAATGAATTGAGCATTAAAAATAGAAAGAAACAGTTTATTTAGCTCATATTCCTTCTAGTTATTGTCAAAGATTTCCTACATAAAATCAAAAAAATAAACGCTCAAGGTCATCCAGTATTACGTAGTCACGGGAATCATTTTCATAATTTTGAATAAACTGACATTTCTAAAAATGAATGAATAAATTAGAAATAAAGTAAAAGAATAACGCTTATTCATGTTTTAAAAATCAAATACCTAAAATAATAATGTATATTAAGGTCACTTTCTATGTCGAATTTCAAAAAAGTTTAAAAATTATTCAAAAATTTTACAACGCACAACCCCCTTCTTTCAAAACAATCAATATACAGCGTATAATTAGCTTTACAAGATCTTTAAAGACTATTATGACAACTTGTGAGCAAATTTTAGCTTGCTATTGAATATGACATCAAAACCTGTAATACAATAAAATGCTAGATTGTTTTCATTGAATGGTAGACATTAACTATGTAGTTTCACGGCTACTTAGTTCATATTAAAACACAAACTAGTAGTTTAAAAGTTATGGAATAAACTTGTGGGAATTCGAATGGAAATATATGGAAAATAGCGGTTGAGATTATAACGGAAAAGCATTGTAAACACAATTT
Source organism: Hofstenia miamia (assembly GCA_900660155.1). Classification (NCBI taxonomy): domain Eukaryota; kingdom Metazoa; phylum Xenacoelomorpha; order Acoela; family Hofsteniidae; genus Hofstenia; species Hofstenia miamia. Next base: position 1,349,222 of record CABFPE010000015.1, read on the forward strand.
CACTGCGAGCACAAACAGAGAAGGGACTGACTAGTTGGTGTCGCTGTCAGGGCAATTGCAACAGGAGATAAGCACAGATGCTCTTAGGAAACAAAATAAATATGAACGATTAAAATAAGTATATAATAAACAGTGATTCAACTTTAACAATGGTAGTGATTTCTTAAGAGTAACTTTCGAAGCGTGACTGTTAATAATCTAACTACTATATTGTATGTCTTAAAAGCATAAATTTTTAAGCCAATTTGTATTTGTATAATACTGCTAAAACGTTACCTGCATTTATTAAGATAGAACTGAATAAGTTGTGCAATCATATCAATTCCATGACGAGATCTAACCAAATCAACCTTCATATAATACTAAAAATGGCAATAGATGTTACGAAGCATACTGCAAAAAACTTACTTCTGACATATGAAGTTGAAATCTATGACGTTCTTTTTCAAGTTCTTCAGCTATATCGGAACCGGTTAACTCAAAGCGCCCGGTTCCATGTTCTCTCGCAACTTTTCGTTTTTCATCTCTTAGCTTTGTACTAAAATGTAGTTTCAATCCCTGAATTCAACTAGATGTTGAATGTAATTCAAACAATTATATTTATGCAAAGTTATAAGATGTATATATACTCACAGTTTGTTTTCGTATTCCTTTAGAGATTTTTCAATTGGTCGACGAAATTCTCCTTTTGAACCTTTCACATCGGTTTTCAAGAATTTTTCCAATGGAAATAAAACTATTTCCCCCAAATCATTAAACTAAATCACATGGTCATATTGTTGTGAAAAATGTGCATACCATTGAATTTAACAAATTAGAAATCTCTCTAAATATAAAGGCAAACTTCAAAAAACCATCGCCTACTTCCACATCAAAGTCACGTTTCCTTGCCGAATTTCCCATTCTTTCTAGAACTGATATGAAATTAATGCTTTCACCAATGAGACCTAAATAATAAACAAACAATTATTTAGTATTTATATGATTATTATAATTGGTATTAGTAAATTGTATAAACTACAGCACTAAAGATATTGCATTTTCGAGATTAAAGTACCTTGATTTATACAAAACTTTTAATGTATAATACATCTTTAATATAATTACTTAATCCTGCACGATGAAAACTTTTCAAAGATTTTCCCAACAGTTGTAGTTCAGATTTCTGGCAATCCATATTCTAAAAATAGAAAATTAATGTCCAAATTATATTAAAAATACTTCATTTAAACTGAATGCAGTACTCTTTAAAACATTCATATTTTCTTCATATCGAGATTTTTGAGGAGCCTTCAAATCTTCAAGAGTTTCCTCTAGATAAAAATTGATGCCGTCGTCCAAAGTCGATGGCATTCTGAAAATATAATTGAAAAAAAAATATTATTTCCTCTCAACTTAACATTTTAATAAGGTAGGATTACGAGTCACAAACTAGTAAAAGTGGGGAATAAGGTCGATTGGATTAATTTTGAGCTCACTTACATAAGAACAACGATTTATCTCGTTATAAACTAAGCTCCATTGCTTACAAGAAATGTGATGCAAATATTATTGAAAGAAATCTTTCATGCGTATACTGTAATACAACATTTCATTATAATAAACGATGTAGTGATTTTACGCAACAAACTCTTGATGTTATGCAAATGTTTTCTGATAATATCTTGACAATTTGCAATGAATGTAAAACATCTGGGAAGAAGGATTTCGTTATAAAAGACGTATGCAAATCGAAATTAGTGAATGTATCTAATGAACTAAATAGCCTTCTTAAAGTAAGTTAAAATAAGCATATGGAAAACTCTGAAAAAGCTGCTTCCTTCAATTCAATAATTGATTATGGTCTTAAAACTGTTGTAAGTAAACATTTGTCAAATCAAAATTGAAATGACTAAACTCCAATAAAGATATATATTTATATAGTACATTTTAACCGCACTGTAAATCTTAACGACAGATACTTTACTTTTTCTTTTATTTGGAGTAATAATGTAAATCATTTTCTCTCAAGTACTTATAATTAGTTGCATTTATACAGCAATTTCCAAACATTTGAATTTTGGCGATTCAAGAATCGAAGCGCACGAAAAATTTCTCGGATGGTGCCATTGAAAGAGATGGTTTCTATAGTAATCGTTTAATCAGGGATATCAAAATTTGAGAAAAGTTTAGTAACGTATATGAACCATTAATGGGCTATCTCCAAACCAGAATTAGCTTTCTCAAGTTCTACTAGCGTTGCAAAACTTTTACTAGTGAAAATGCGTCCCCGCTTTTTGCCTTCAGATTCGAGCTGTCATATCAGTGGGCACTTATATAAGACCACAAGCTATACTTGCAAATACTGATTAATTCCAGCAAGTTGTCTGGTCCTTCTTATCCTGATGGCGATACACTTTTTGTAATTCACGAAACCATCCATTTGAAGCAGCTCTTCTCCTACATTTGCTCCTCTAAGCGTTTTCTGCTTTGCTGAGAAACATTTTGGATCACTCCATTGCTAAAATCTAATCAACTTCCCGTTCTATAGCTATTATTTCTCGGCTGTCAATCATCTTTAAAAGCATTCTTTCGTTATGTGTTCCCTAAAATTCGCCACCTCATCACCTCTTCTCAGCATGGAAACCTTCCGGGTCGTTATACCATCACTAACTTAGTCACTTTAATTGAAAACTGCTATTTCCACTCTGATCGTAATGATCCTGTTTGCATTATCTTTCTTGACATTTCTAAAGCTTTTGATCGGTTCCGCCATTCCATTCTTCTTTACAAAGTTAATTTGGCTTTGATGCTGATTTCATCGAATTTTTCCAGTCTTACCTGTCCAATCGTCGTCAGTGTGTCAAAATCAACTTGGTCAACCAGCTCCCTTTCTCTCAGATCACTTCTTACTGTCCAATAGCTATTTTTCTCGTTATTAATTATCCTTAAGCGCATTGTCTTCATTGTGGTCGCAAAATTCGCCATCGCATCTCCTCTTCTCAACATGGAAGGACAATTCATGTATCTCTTTCCCTGCCCTTGTCCCTAGTGGTGCTCCACACGGTTCTCTTCTTCTTCATTGCTATAAACGACGTCCCTCAATTTGTCCTGAACGTTGTTTATACTGCGATTTTCAACTTTGGTATTTCTTTTGCCTCCAATATCACCTCTGATCTTGAGCTTTTGTTGACTTGGTCTTCCGTTAACCATCTTGATTTTAGCCCAATACATGGGGTATTTCTTTTTCTGTGTCTCNATCATAATGATCTTGATTGCATTATCTTTGTTGACATTTCTAAAGCTTTTGATCGGCTCCCCCATTCTATTCTTCTTGACAAATTAAATTTATTTGGTTTTGATCCTGATTTTATCGAACTTTTCCATTCTTACCTGTTCAATCGTCAGTGTGTCAAAATCAACACATCTATCTTTTCTCCTGTTCTTGTCAACACTGATGCTCTTCAAGGTTTTGTGTCTGCTGTTGATTTCTTCCTCGTTGCTATGAACGACGATGTGTCTACTGTACGTAGATGACACTACGATTATCAACTTTGGCAGTTCCAATTCAATATTACCTCGGATCTTGAGCTTTTGTGGAGTTTGTCTTCCGTTAACCATCTTGATTTTAGCCCAACCAAAACATGTGGTCCTCTATTTGATCGAAATCTCCCTATTAAGTTTTCCCCTCATCATACTTATTTTCGAGTTTAACTTGCTGTAAACTAAAATTGGTAAGGACGCGTGCCCTTGCGTCTGCTCAAAGCTAATTCCTCGCTCTTTGTCCTCTTCATTTAATTCATCGTCTGCTGCGATTTTACAAATACTAGTAATCACAAGAGCGTAGTTAAATATGAGTGATCCGTTGTCAGCAGTGATCCCCAAATCAGCAATTTAATCTATCAAAGCGCTACTGATAAAATACACAATTCTAATATATTATTGATTTCTATTTTTATCCTGCTATTAATTATTTTGATATCAGATGTAGAAAGTAAACGTTTTCATGTTAACTTAGTTTTGTCTGTGCATTACAGCTCATACATGTACATGAAAACAGTGTGCGTACAATCATTAGTGAATTCTATCGTCTGAAGTCATAGTACAAGAAAAGTAAAAAATTTCCGTACGGACATTTCGCTTGAACAATTATTATATATGGATATCTTCGTAAAATAAGAGTTCCAATAAAATTACTACAATAACATCACGACCAGAATTTACATTGACGAGTATATATATATATCATGGCGAAGACAATAATAGGATTATATGAAACCAATTTGGAAATTCCTGAAAATTTACATGACAATTTTTTTGTGAAAATATTTTACATTTATTCAATTTGATTTCGCAATCTACCAGAATAAAATAATACTAAGGTTGCGTTTCAACTATATATATATATATATAAATTTCTAAGCTCAATCAATTACAAATTTGACTATAATTTCGAATTTCTTACACTAACAATATTCATTTCTAATGGATAAAGTGCATTTTCAATCGAATTTGGGCTCGGCGATCAAGGATATCTCTTCCAATTTTCTTTAATTGAAAAGCTCTATAAGATTTTTAGTCGATTTAAATTAAGGAATATCAAGAATATGACCAAGTAGCGCGATATATGTGTAAATAAATTTTATTCAAAAAACATTTGAAACCTCAATGTAAACGCTATGCAAATACAATTTTTTACGATTTTGAAACAGTGAAATTAGAGCAATTCAACTTACACGCTCATATAATTAAGCTATTCAATCACTTCAAGATTAAAAAACCAATAAGCTACAATATCAAAACTTGTAAAGTGTAAACACAGCATCATTAGTGCACTTATAAAAGACCCATTTTGAGTTATTGAATAAAATTATATTTCAAATGATTAATTAGCCATTTAAATAAACAAAATATACATTAAAATAATTAGGTATAAATTTCAAAACAATTCAAAACTAATTTAAAAAATTCCATCGTAATCTGTATCTGAAAATTCATTAATCTCAAAAGTCAAAAATATATTAGTCTAAACATCGAAAATCTTAAGAGGCGAAATAATTTGAAACTTGTCAAGATTTTATGAAGAACTTAAAAGCTATGATCGAGTAATATACGATATTCATATGTATACAATTAATTAGATTGATTATTAATAAATTTCTTCACATTATATCTAAACAGTAGGGTGATTATATTGATGGTATGGTACTTTCATTAGAAACATTGAAACAGTTACTGTCAAGGATAGCACTATATGACAATTTGCCACTTCACCATTGTCAATTATCAGAAATCTGTATCTTTCATATTTGATAATGGGAAAATGGGTAAGCTCAAAAATGATAGATTATTCATTGACACATCAATTTGAGTTACTACAGCAATTGTCCAGGTCCAGAAACTGCTTCAGCTGTTGCCATGTCACAGGTTTGCTCTTTCACTTCAAGATCAAATAAACTGCTCAAATTGCCCTAGCATTACTTGATTTCATTATTTTGTACATGTTCATAATCTGCCTTATTCTTTAGAAGATGCCAAGAAAGTGATTTCAAGTTTTTTCAAGCCACCCATAGCTAATATGATGAAAGCAAGACAACCCTTTGAACATGAAACTGTTAATTTCAAAGATCCATTTCCTTCATTTGGTTCAAACTAATATTTTCTCAAAGTGGTGAATGAGTTATTGCATTTTCCATTCACTTTTCCTTGTTGAAATGTGTCCAATGACACTGTTATTGAATGTCTCTGTCAATTGTTTAGTTTATTCAGCATGTCATGATTCATCTACTCAGATTGTGTTACATCCTTCATATCAAACCAACTCAAGTGCATTTTTAATAATATAGGGGTTAGAACAAATCAGAAAACTCCTTATAACCCCAAAGCAATGAGCAAGTGAAGCATTATAACAGCAATATTTGGAAAGCTTGTGGCTTAAGTAATAACTAGTAGGCATGTGTATTGCAAGATGCTCTGCATTCAATATAGTCACTTTTATGCATTGCTACTAATTTTGCTCAACACAAACTATTATTTGTGTTTAACAGATGCTCTGTTCATGGGACAATTGTACTAAGATGGTTAGGTGAGCCAGGTCATGTTCTCCTTAAGTGTCACATGAGAATCAGTAAGTATGAGCCACTTGTTTATAAAGTAGAATTGGGTGAAGCAAATATCAATTATGCTACTATTCATTTTCATGATAGCAAGGAAAGTACTGTTTCTACTAGAGATCTGGCTCTATGTGGCCAAGAGATGTGGCCAGGTGAAGATGGAGTAACACACAGTTGTCAGTACTGAAATATGGAGCTGCAATATGTTGAGAACTGTAATGGTGATCATGGAGCAATTGGAAGTCACATTCAAGAAGTTGGGAGCTGTGATGATGATGTATGATTGATACAATATACTTCAAATTATCTATGATCAAACAGAATATTTCATTAACCCAACCATCTTGGAGGCTAGAACACTTCTTAACTAAGAGGTGAAGAATGTGATATTATTCATTATTAGCTTTTAATATAATATGTTGTATTTAAAATCTTTTGTTTTCATTGTGTATTTGGATCTTAATTGAATAAAATCTTAGGTTTTCACTTCAAAAAAAATTTTTTAGGAAGTCATATATTAATTCAGAAGGTAATCAAGAAGATCATTTGACAAAATGAATAAGATTGAAAACACTATTAATTAGCTATGATATGAATACATCATTAAATATTAGCTTCTATTTCTTTGATATTTTTTGGATATTCATCAAAGTTATTGAATTCATGGAATTAGATTTATGACATTCATTTTTGAACATTTTAATATTTCCAAAAATGTGTGTTTTATGTTTATATATTTTCCATTAAATGTATCATCTACAACTTTTGAAATAAATTTAAATATTTCATTATGAAATTACACAAATCAGCATATATATGAGTGAGTGTGCTGAATGTTGTTAGGTATGTTAGATATTTGCTTTCTTTAATTTTTATGCTGCTTGGGCTTTTGTCAAAAGCATCTATAAATTTTGAGCAATGCAATTCAATTTTGTATTCATTTGTATCTTAACAAAAGTAAAAACCTATAATTGTGTATTGCAGAACATCTTTGTATTTTTTGGGATAAACTTCATATAAATTAATGAGAATATTAATAAAAAAACAAATACTGAATGAATTGAGGCATTCATTGAAATAGTTTTTCTCTAAATAAAAACATAAATATTTACAGTGTGAATTTGCCCTTTACATTCTTAAAAAGTATTTTTTATTATTTTTAGTGCTTTTACATTTATAAGATAGTTAAATTGTAAACAAAAAACTTAATCTGTATTTATTTGCACAAAATGGCAAGGAAAATCTGAAACTAGTTTTCTTCTGACAGAAGGTTGAATAAATAACACCAGTTTTGGTGATGTAAATAACACAATCCAGGTTAGTTTCTAATGAAAATTTAAATCCAAATAAGAGAAATATTGCAACATTGCAACAGCATATATATGTGAAGCAACATACCTTGTTATTGCATGTAGATGTATTTGAAATCATCAGCCCAAAACACAATGTGTTTTAGGTAAAAATAAACCACAAATTTGGTAAATTCTTTTGTGCTATGCAAATTATCATCTGGTTCTAGCTAGTATTTAATCACCACAATTTGTGGCAAGATTAATTACCAATTATTAAAGTGAAACCATCTCATTATCTCCATAGGAATCCACTAAAATTAATATGCAATAAATGCTATTGTAAAAACACAAAGTTCGTGCTCACTCACATGAAATAAGAAACTCTATGGTTAGAAAACAGGATGCATAATTCTACAAAATAAATATTTTGTATTAATAACAAAGTGTTTAATAAGAGTTTGAGAGTTAGAATCACTTCTACTATAACTTTGAAAATGTAAACAATATTCAAGAATCAATAGCATGTAAATGATTCTATGTGTAGGTGTTCTTTGAGATCTAATCCAAACCCTCAGCTTTACTTGCATTTTGAGATTGAAATCAATGCAAAGTATAGCCTAGAACAAGGCTAATAATTTAGATTCAATATTTGCCTTGCTTATATTAAGTATTTTTGCTCACACATCAATTAGATTGTTGACTATGGCTCCACAATAATACATGAATTCAATCTGTTAAATTAAGTTTTATTGACTTATACAAATATTATTTAATGCCATGTTACTCAACATAACAAGAATAAAAACCCCTAAAGACACTATATCATCAATTATTGATTGAAAATATAAAACTTAATAAGTGTTCACATTGCTACACAATTCATTAGTGCTAAATACATTTGGTGAAAATCAACAATAGCCATATTTGTATAATAAAAAAGCATTAAATGAAAGCACTCATTTCATAGCTAGGCATAAAAAATAGCAAGATTGACCAAAATTTCACATCAATTTACCCTTGTCAACCAGAATAAACACAAATTTGATCCATTCTTTAACATGATATGAGAGAAATAGGTTTTCTAATGCAATGCAATGTCATCCATAATAGAAAAATTAAACCATTAGTGGAACAAAGAAATATTTCCACTTTGTAAACAAACCATTCACTTGTCTTTAAAAATACAATATCATTTCATTATTTATTGGTTGAATATTTTCTAGAAATTCTTCTTATTTTTACCTAATTCATTGCTCTACTTTCTTACTTGAGATGCATTGTTTAGTGATTATAAAATCTTATGGAAACTAGGACATTTTGTGTTTGTACAAAATTCTTTAGTGAATAAATAAATAGACTATCTCAGCTAATGGTACAGTCTATTTGATCCAATATTTAAAATAATTAAACAAAGTTAGTATGATAATTGTTTATTGAAAATATAACATGATTTACATTGTTGAATAAATTATCACACAATCTCCTTAAAATTGAACAATTTTTTTTGTTTACTAGGGAATTTTTGTGTTTCACTTATAAATTATCATGCATTGTAAAAAAATTTTGCAAATCTCCAACACATTGTTCACAGGTATATTTTTTACATTGTTTCTTAAGTTCAGTTGTTTTAAGGTGATGATAATAAACCAATCAGATAAATTCTTTTTTGTTTTACAATCATTGTGCTTGAATTTATATACTTAATATTCATGCAGAGTTCAATTTTTCACATCATTTGATTGTGATGATAGTGGTTTTTGAATTTTTATTCATTAACTATATAATTCCATGCCTAAAATGTACCATGAACTTTCCTTTTTGCAATGAACAGTTAGCATTCTAACAGGTTTTGCTGTGTTAGCAAATTATTAGTGTGTTACTAGATATAACAATCTCTTTTTGTGATAATGGTTCAAATATATCTTGTCAAGCATTATAATTGATTTAACCATTCAAGGCATTATGTGTTTATTAATATCATATATCTCATTTTCATGATGAATGATGAATGATCAACACAGTAGAAAGCCTTGCTATGTGTTATAAAGCATTGAAGTCTCTAACATACATTAGCATTAATTGAAAACATAATTGGTTTTTGATTCTCACTCTTCTACATGAAGACAGTGTTTGAATAACTAGTAATTAATCATTGATATAAAAAATGTGAATATTCATGCATTACATAATCAATCTATGAATAATTTTTGGAGTGTAGATGTGTATGTGCTAGAGAATTTGTTATATATGATAGCAACCTTAATAAATAATGTATACTGATATTATATCTTGTTATTAATAGAGGATTGAATTGAATCCAATCAAGTCCATGACACATCAAAATATTTTGAGAAATATTTTAGTGATGTATACACATAGTTTACATAAGCATATAGTAGAGATCTTAATAATTAATATGTTTGTAAAAATTTTCTTAGTATTGTCAAAAAATTAGTTGGTTTGTATGAAAATTTATCAATATTTTAAAATATGGAGGTGTATTTGCTTCAAGAAAAATGCAAGTATCATTAAAATATCTGTGAACAGTGCATTACAGATAAAACACATTACAAAACACATTTTACATGTTAATAAGAGTTTAGATGGGCAGATACACTTTCATCTTTCATTCTTTTACATGTTAATACATTAGCCCAGGTATATTATTTTGATTGGTTTAGATATTGATGCTCTCACATTAATTAGTGAAAATTTTAACTCTAGTCACTCTTTTGGCTATCAACAATAATGAGGAAAGTTTTGGTTCAAATATCTACAAAGTTGGCAAAAGACAGAACATGTGTGTAATTATTAAAGATAACAGGAAAAAAGCAAAAGACCTGAATCTGAGTTGAAATGTTTGTTAATTATCATGTCCAGCACTAGTTGGTGAATTTATTCAGTTTCAGAGGAAGGCTGTGTACAATATATATATATATATATATATATATATA
>CABFPE010000015.1:1359701-1386207 GCA_900660155.1 Hofstenia miamia
GTATATATATATATATATATATATATATATATTCAGTACTGGCTAACACTTTCCAAATTTAGAAATTTTTGTATTTTACACTAATAAACACAATGTAAAAGCAAAATAATAACACAATATAGAAAAAATATGATAACACCATGACAAAAGTAAATAATTAATTTGGCAAAACTCACTAATATTTTGTATGTCCACTATTATTGGCCAAACATGCAGCAATTTGATTTGACATTGACTTGACCATCTTTCTACAATTATCATCAGTAATTTCTGGACACCATATCACTTTAATTTACTCATTCAGATCATCAAGTGATGTGTATTGGCGCTTCCTCAGACAGTTTTTGATGTGATGCCAGCAATTTTCTATTATATTGAGGTCTGGGGATTTTCCTGGCCAGTTCTCAAGCAGCTGAACATCTTGTGATGCAATCCACTGTTTCACAACTTTGGTACTGTGGCAAGGAGCACCATCTTGTTGTAGTACAGATGTTCCATGAAGCTGCATAAACATGGAAACTTTCTCCTGAATTATTTCCTGGTAGGCATGGGCTGTGACTGTCTCTTTGTGAGGAACAAATTGCAGACCAGCATGCACAGAAGGTGCTGGGCAGAGAGTCACCAGATGCTTGAAATAGAATGAGAACACAGGGGTCCAGCATTGCAATTTTGTTATGGATTTTAGTTAACTGAGTGGAGATCAGTTGCCCCTTCTGGAAAATATCCTTAATTGTGAGTTTACTGTCTCTAGCATCTTTTTACTCCATTGATTGCATTGAGTTGTTGATCTTGGCTGTGGTGGAGACATAGTTGATTAAGTCAGAAAGGTGAGCAGAGACTTTCCTTCACCCCTTCTTAACATGCCATGATGGTAAGATGAGCTGAGTCATTATGCAGGGTGGAGGAATACACAATAAGTTATGTTTATCTGCATGACTTTCAATGTTGTCAAGCTCAACCTCTTCTCTCAGTGTGGCAGTCCCAATAGTCACAGGGTAGTTGATCTTAGCATCTTTGATGGAGTCCCAGAATGTGCTGCAGAGCCCATGTTCACAGAGTTTAGCAACCTGAGAGTTGGAGAATTGAAGGTGGGACATGGTGCATTCTATGTCCAATGCTATTTGTTGCCCAGGCAATTGTAGAAGTACTAGCTCTTCTTTGGTAAACATTTCTGTTTGGCACCACTTCATTAAACCTAACACATCATTGTCTTGATTCTGTTCAATAACATGGTTGACAATAGAAAGCTTTTTGGCAAACTCATCCTGATTGTGTTCTATGGTTAAAATTTGCTCGTCCTCAGTGATCAACCAAGCTGACATGGGGATGAGAGTGCTTGTGACTCTTGAAAATTTCTGAAGGTTAATGGCTTCAATAAGCGCCTTTGTTCCAGGCAATACCTCTACTGCAGATGATGATGATAATAGCTCTTCTTCACAATAAAACTGCTCAGGTAAGTGCATCATCTGCTCAATAACTGTCTCTAAGTTGAACAAGATCTCTGTCTTAGTGTGCATGTTGTAATGGGCCACCAGTTCCAAAAACTGCTGCATTGATCTAGGTTTGCAGTGTATCAGACAGCTAGTGCAGAGTGGCACATGTTCAAACTCCAAAAAATTTTCATTGGTTTTCTGACAGGGCCCCCAAAATATATTTGCAGGGGTTTTCTAAAAAGATTTAAGGGTAAGCAAAGGTGACCCCAAGGCAGTTGACTGTCTTTTGGGGCAAAGGGCCCCCAATGTACTATTCACACCAATAAGGCAGGCATAAAACTTTTTGAATCTCTCCATCGCCTTCTTGTTTTTACCAGGTGATGATGGTGGTGAGCATGAGTGTATGAGCCAGTTCTTAATCTACCAAGCAGCAGGGCAGATAGCAAGCTTGTACATACATTTCTTTGTGAGGTGCTCTTGGGCATTTTGGTTGAGAGGCAGTTGAATATGCAGATCCTGTGTCAGGAAAATGGATATGACCCAGACAGCTCCACAAGACTGAATGGGTGGTACAAACTTCTCAGAAAACAGACACTCAGTAAAATTTTGACAATCTTGTGAAGTGTAGGCAATGCACAGCTCCATAAGGAGCCTCTCAATTGATCTTGAGTACTGTGAAATAGGACAGCAGATGTTTACAGTGGGGCAAATGGACTCAGGGTTTCTATCTGCCCTAAGGTTAGTCCAAACTTCATCAATCTCAGCAAGAGTTGCAGCACTTTGAGAAAATGCAAAACTAACATGCATATCTGTGACTAAAGCAAGACTGGGCCAGTTAGCATTGATAGATTTGACTGTTTGTGACTGGGTTACAGCATTGATGATAAGCCTTGTGTCAACTGCAAGGCAATGGGTGGGTATCTTTTTACACAGAAGAAGTTCTGTGTAAATGATAAGTAAATTCTCAAAATCAATATTGACACACTCAAATTTCTGAATGGCACACTTGTTGTTAAAATCTTCATCAAACATGGTATGGACTGTGCTGCACTAATATGGTTGTTTTAGTCCTAAATGCATTTTAGAGTCATAGCAAATGACATTGTTGACTTGGGGTCTGTGCTTCACATTGATGACAAAAGGGTTAACATCTACTGCACATGTGAGGTGCATGAAACTAACTGACTTAGGGGTTGTGATAAAATATGAATGGAAAATTTTGTCTCCTACCTTAGAGGTTTTCCTTTGGCACTCTTAATTTCTCTGGGGCCTTACACTAGTGGAAGCATGCAATGATGGGCCAGGACTAGAGGGGGTTATCAAGTCACTATGGGATGTTTTAGTATTAGCACTTAAGTTAGCAAAAGGCACTCTGTATTTACAAGACTCCTCAGATTCCTGAGGGGCTATTTGGCACCCCAAGTAGTTGTGGAAATTGAGCTCCCAAGGGGCTATTTGGTGCCAAAATAATTTAGTGGTCTGCTACATGAGTCCTCCTGCATCCTTCCTCTCTTTCAGGATACACTCTCCTCCACTCAATGAGGGGTGTCATCTCAGCTCCTTTCATCTCAGGGGTTATGTCTTTGACTCATTTGTCTTCTGGTGGGCAGATTGTTCTTGGTTTGTTTCATGGCTTGGTTGCTAAACAAAAAGATTAATTAAGTTCCTAATCTTGGGTATTTAAGTGATCTAAATACTCTTGGTCCCTAACTCTATGTCTAGGCAAAATATGAGTAGCAGTAATGTTACTACTATTACCAAGGTTATTATCACAATCAACCTCAGTGAGGTTGTCTTCCTCACACTCAGTGAGGTTAGTATAATTCTCAAGTTTGTTTATTCTGTCATCAATAAGTGAAAATTCACTATTAGGGTCAATGACAACATTACTAATATCTTTGATAGTTCATTTGAGTTATTGGAAATGGGCAACTCTCCCATTACTTAATAAATATCTATGGTGGTCTAACACCTTTGTAATGGTAAATGGACCCTGCCAGTTAGTAGCAAGCATCCACACTTGGTTTGCATCCATTATATGGTGAGGAAAATAGGCAATGACTTTGTCACCAACTTTGTGAGGCTTGCCATATAGTTTGTGATTGAAATGCTGCCTTTGATGGATAACAGATTGATTAGAGTTCCAACAATTAGTTAAATGCTCCTTTTGAAATTCATGTAACATATGATTCACAAAATTCTCCAATGTAGGTTCATTATAATCAAGGAACATGATGGAAACGGCATACTCACCTCACAACCAAACATAGCTGACTTTAGTAGTGGTATGCACCATGGTATTATAAAAGTACTCTACTGCCTCAATGACATGTTTCCAATTTCTACCTGGTGCTCAGGTGAGAGCAACTCAAATAAGTTTGATAACAGTGGGGTTGAGTCTCTCCACAACCCTGTTTGACTGTGGGTAGTATGCAGTGATGAACTTGTGGAGTATCTTGAGCTCCTTCATCAAGGTCTCCATAAGGTGGTTTTCAAGTTGAGGGCCATGATCTGAAATTAGGTGCTCCATGAGCCCAAACTTGAGAACCCATTCCTTGACCACTTTTTTTCAATAACCTCAGCAGTGGTGCTGTTGAGGGGGATGAGTTGAGCATACTTCATAAAATGTTCAATAAGTATGAGGAGGTACTGGTACTCCTCCTCATCCCAAGAGAGCTTCTTGATGTCCATATGCACAACTTCATTTGTGTGCTCCACAGCTCTGCTATGCAGCTCAGCTCACTGCTCTGGGAAATGTCCAGCTTCTTGCAATAAACAAGTGGTGCATTTGTCCATCACATCTTGCACTGCAGCTCTAATACTGATAGTTACATATCTTAAATTAAATGTTCACTCTATTTGAATGATACCTAAGTGGCCTTTCTCAAGTATCTTTCATACTAGATCTCTTTGAAAGTATTCAGAGACTGCCAGCCAACTATTTTGACTCGGTGTGTAGAGCCTGCATCAGTCCATTTCCAATTATAGCACTGAAAGTATCTGTTGGCAACAGGGCTTAGGATGTAATTATCATTCTTTAGTTTAGCAATGATCTTGCTTAATACTTTGTCATAGCATTGGTGGTGTGTGATGTCCACTTTGGCAATCTCCTCTCTCACTAAGATAGGGAGGATTTCATTTCCATGGCAATCTGCATTGATCTCAGGCAGACACTTGTAGTTGCTGAAGAGAATAAACCAAAATGGTGTCTTCTTTCCAGGCAGCTTCCAGAGATCATGCTCATAGCTAGGGAGAGCAGTCCAATAGTCTGCATTGTTGTGTAGTCTCCCTGGATAGTGTTTAATAGAGAAGGTCAAATTATTTAAATACTCAATCCACTGGGTGAAAATATTGGACTTGTCCCCAGAGAATTTCTTCAGCCATACCAGCACTGAGTTGTCAGTACACACAGTGAATTGATGACCCAGAATAAAGAAACAAAATTTCTTCAGACTTTCACCTAAAGTCAGCATTTCTGATTTGGTTGTGCCATAGTTCTGGTCAGCATTTCAGAGCTTGTGGCTGAAGTACTGGATGGGAGTCTCTTTCCCATCAATAACCTGACTGAGCATGCCACTGATAGCAACAGAACTGGCGTCACAATTGATAAGGAATTTTTTTGAATAATCTAGTGTGTTTAAGCTGGGAATTCTTCTAATCTATTTCTTAACAGCATTGAGCTCTTCTTGCTTGGCCCAGCTCCATTTAAATTCAACATTGCACTGTTTGTAAGTTGGAGATGTGCTTAGTTTTATTAGCTAGCTCCAGAATGAAGGTGCCATAATAATTCAAGAATCCCATAAGGCATTGTACATCCTTATGAGAACAGGTAGTTTCAATTTTATTGAGGTGGTCCTTCACATTGTTTTTAATGGAAATATGACTGGGTTTGATGATTCTTCCAAGGAAAGTAACACACAGTTGTGACAAAGAACACTTATTTCCATTGACTCAGAGACCAGATTCATATAACAAAGTGAGAGTGCATCCAAGCCTTTCCAGATGCTCAGAGAAATTGTTACCAGCAATGAGAATATCATCCATATAGTCCATTATGCCCTAAAGAACATTAGTGCCATTTCAGAGGATTTGAGTAATGTAATGTGGAAATGTTGCAGGGGTGTTGCAGAGCCTGAAGCCATATACTTCCATTCAAAGAGGCCATACAGAGTTATGAAGGCAGTCTTTAAAATATCAGTAGGGTTCAGTGGCACCTGCCAGTATGCCTTACACAGGTTTAGGCAGCTGAATATCTTGTATAGACTAGCATTGTAAAGGAGATCCTCAATGCACAGGAATGGGTACCCATCCTTTACAGTAACATTGTTAAGCTTCCTAAAGTCCATGTAAAAGCAGGACTTGTCACCTTGTTTAATAAAGACAGTGGGAGCTGCATAGGGGCTATTGCTAGCCTGAATAATGCTACTCTCTATGAGATTGCTCAGGGTCTCTTCATACTCTTCTTGGAGGTTTTCTGGTACTCTTCATACAGGCAAGTGAATTGGATGGTCATTCTTGGTTACTATGGAATGCTGTTCTCCAACAGCCTGGCCAATGCTGATTGAACCATAATTGAAGACCTCATAATGATGTCAGAGCAGATGCAAAAGCAACTCACACTCCTGAGCACTAAGATGCAGATGTGTCTGCTCATTAACAAGGGGGATCTGAATGTTGTCACTTGGTTCTGCCAGATCATGGATGACTGTTAAGATTGGTGAGCAGGCAGCAGCCTGAAATTCCAGGTGAACCAGGGTTGCAATGAGCCTTATTTGAGACAGATCTATTTTGACTAAAGAATCAGAACTATTCAGAACAGTAACACATGTTTTTCCTTTAGAAACAAGACAGAGATCAGGGGAGAACTTAACTCCAAGGAAGTGTTTTCCTTTAAATCCAGAAATCATAACATCACCAGTGTAGGCAGAGTTGGTGTTGATGGGAATGCATTGCCAATGACAAGGCTCAACTATCACACATTCAGAAAAACTTAAAGAGATGTCCTGTCTAGGAACAGCAGTAAGCTCTTACCAACATTCACTTTCTCTGATGAAGATGGTGTTATTGCCACAATCAATAATGCACAAATTCTGTTCAAGAAAATCATTTCCCAAAATTATGTCATATGGGAGCAGCTGGTTGTGGGTATTGAGGACTATTAGATCAACAATGAACAGTTCATGCTGAATGTAGAACTCTAGGTTTGGTATGCAACCTTTGAGTGAGAGGGAATTTCCAGAAGCATCCAACAGACATACAGTAGATGGAAGTAAATTGTTTCTTGTTAAACACAACTTAGAACAACAGGAGTCACTAATGATTGAGTATCAATAGTAACATTATCAAAGATCCATTTATATCTACTGGGATAATGTTAGTATGCAAAAGCAAAGTGATTACCAGAACATTGTGTGCACGTTTTCTAGGAGGCAGTGCTTGCTCCAACTAGTTTAACTGAGCAACTGAGCTGACAGGTGACTCAGGAGAACACTCTTGGTCCTTAGCTTCATCAATGACAAAACCTTTGCCATTGGCAACTAAATAAATTACAGCTTGGCACTGAGATTTAGTGTGCTCTTTCAACAAAGAGTGCTTAATAATTCTATTAGTTGTAAGTTTAATTCTGTATTTCTAAATTTTTCTTCTGTAAGCATAATAGCATAGCTTTGTTTAGCTGAAAGATCTCTACCTAATCAATATCATCCAACATCTGGACCTTACTAACAGAAGCAGCACATTTGTTCTAAAAAACCTCCCTCTATAAGGTTTGGTAATGTATACTTTTAAATAATATAAGAATCCATAAAGACAATTGTCTTTTCATTAGTTTTTGCATAAAAAGCGCTCACTTTTACCAAATAAATGTAAAAATTATATCATTTGGATTATAGTTAAGTAAATAAAGCCATTAAGCAATTTACTTTTAGTGTTGTTTAAATTATGATCAAAGGTTGCAAAGTCTACCATAGCAGAGAGTGACCCACATTCCAACAGAAAACATACATTGGTGGTTCACTAATTTTGCCTAACAAATACAGAAATTCCATTCCATAAAGAACTTCAGCAGTGACCAATTCACATGGCATCACACCAAAGCCATATCTTTGAAGCCATCCTCACTCACCAATGTACTAATTGTGTGTCTCAAGTATTAATTTCTAGCTCAATAAACAATTTATCTCAGAGTTCCCTTATCTCAGCTCATGTAAAAAAACAATAAATAAAGGGCACATAATTACTGTGCATTCACTTTTGCCAAAAGCATAGAATATTTGCAATGTGTTAATCTATGTGCATGTATGAACAGATCAAATAAAAGTTGCTATTCCCTACATGTAATCATAACCTAAAGTGACCACAATTCAGGCTGTCACTGTTAAGGAGCTATTTGTTGCCCCAGACCCAGTGCAGTTTCCTCCTGAATTGTCGGCAGATCTTAAGCAATAGCTATCATTACCAAATCTTTAATAAAGAATCTAAAGGGTTCAATAGATAATTGATTGAAAAAGATTGAATGCAGTAGAAGGAAGCCAAATTTATTGTGAGCTTCACTACTGTAAGCTAAGATATTTATCACAAAAATCTGAAACTTATTACCTAGAACTTGTTTACAGTTTCAAAACACAATTTTCCTTGCAAAGTTAAAACAAGCAATCATATCACATGTAAATACAAATTGAGGGGACAAATACTACCACTATCAAAAGAACTACACTCAAAATTCCAATAATTGATTAAAAAAATTGATACAAATAACTAGAAGTGAATCAAAGAATCAAAGTGTCAAAAAAGACATAGCACTATTAACACAATTACAGAGTGGCGACAATAATAAGT
Source organism: Hofstenia miamia (assembly GCA_900660155.1). NCBI lineage: Eukaryota > Metazoa > Xenacoelomorpha > Acoela > Hofsteniidae > Hofstenia > Hofstenia miamia. The sequence goes on from CABFPE010000015.1 coordinate 1,367,972, forward strand.
TCGAAATAAGAGGCCCTGAGTGACTCTACAGTAGAGCAATGAATTAAGTATAAATAAGAAGAATTTCTAGAAAAAATTCAACTAAAAAATAATGAAATGATATTGTATTTTTAAAGACAAGTGAATGGTTTCTTACAAAGTGGATATACTTCTTTGTTCTACTCATGGTTTAATTGTTGTATTATGGATGACATTGTGTTGTATTAGAAAACCTATTTCTTTCATATCAAGGTTAATAATGGATCAAATTCATGTTTATTCTGGTTGACAATTGTAAATTGATGTGAAATTTTATTCAATCTGGCTATGTTTTATGCCTAGCAATAAGATGAGGGCTTACATTTAATGCTTTTTTATTATACAGATATAGTTATTGTTGATTTTACCAAATGTGCATTTAAATTTTGGGTTTTATTTAGCACTTATATATTGTGTAGCAATATGAACAATTATTAAATTTTTTATTTTCAATCAATAATTGATGATATAGTGTCTTTTGGTGTTTTTGTTCTTGATATGTTGAGTAACATGGCATTAAATAATATTTGTCTAAATCAATAAAACTTAATTTAACAGATTGAATTCATGTATTATTGTGGAGCCATAGTCAACAATCAAATTGATGTGTAAGCAAAAATATTTAATATAAGCAAGGCAAATATTTAATCTAATTTATTAGCCTTGTTCTAGGTTATACTTTGCATTGATTTCAATCTCAAAATGCAAGTAAAGCTGAGGGGTTGGATTAGATCTCAAAGTACACCTACACATTGAATCATTTGTATGCTATTGATTCTTGAAATTAATGTCTTTGTTTTCATCATTTGTGCTAATTTGAATATTGTTTATATTTTCAAAATTATAGTAAAAGTGATTCTAACTCTCAAACTCTTTGTAAAAACTTTGTTATTAATACAAAATATTTATTTTGTTGAATTATGCATCCTGTTTTCTAACCATAGACTTTCTTATTTCATGTGAGTGAGCATGAACTTTGTGTGAACAACAGTGAAACACCAGATCAAACATCCAACCACAGATGCTCCATGCTGGGATTCAATTGTTATATTTGTTAGACATGTCAAATGTTGGTGGAAACTATGGTTTTAGAAACAGTGACCCAATCACACATGGCTAACATACATGTCAGTGTGTTGAGCCACTTCTCCTCTCCATGGTACAGCATGGAGGGTAGAGGTAGTGCAAGTGGTAACTAAAACTCACTGAGTTCTTACCCATGAAGCAGCTCAGGTAGCCAATTCACAGGGGTCAGAAAAAGACACTAAACACTCTCCATCAGTTAATGCGAAATTAGAAACAAGTACAGAAAAGACAGTATTGCAACCAATTGTTTTACCACAATGTAAAAAATGCTGCCACCATTCATGCTCCCCTATCTTCTGTATCTACTCAGAGATCTGCCTCTGCCTAATGATCATCAGAACACTATGAAAATCACAGATCTTCTGTTTCTACAGTTGGTAACAAAACTCTCCGCCCATATTTTATTGCCAATCACACTGCTCATTACATAATAGAATCATGTTTATCACCACAAACTATTAGTTACTGTCCATTACACATTAAGCTTCTCAACAATGCCTTTCTTAATTGGTAAATAAATTTTTTACACTCACATTATGCACAAAGAAATGAATCATTCCTACTTTTACAGTATGGTACACACATGCTTTTACACTGAACTTTGATTGACAGGTTTGCAGACTTGTTACACATAAAGATAACTTCATGCAACAACCAGAACTCAAACTCTTACTGAAAAATAATCTTATCATTAATTTTCTAAAAATGGAAGAACTTTCAGATTCTAAATGGCTAGAGAAAATGTCACTTGCTTATCCCCTAGCCAAAGCCAACAAAATATGTCTCATTATAATTCTATCTCAACCAAGCTGAAGAATTAGCTACTTTATAGCACATCTCTAATGATGTCTCCACCATGGAAGCACACAAAATCAACTTGTCTATTCAAGAAATATTATTTATGAATAATAAACAAAGAAAATACTCTGGGCACTTTGACAACAACTCTGATCAGCAGCAATTTAGCATTAGCCCCACATTATATACAAATTGTATCAGATACTTCCTGGAAATATATGTGGTGCACTATGTGTGACACAAAGATATCTATTTGATGAAAATTTTCTGTTGTCATCACTCCACTTACAAAGTAGAACACCACACTCAACCAATAATTACTACAACAAATCATGAAAATATTTTCTGGTTATAAAAAATGAAATTCTATTCAACTATCACAGTCACTGCTATCCTGAGTGCACAGATTCTTCATCAATGATGAAAATTTTGTTCACTATATCTTGGACTAAAGCTGATATTGACCTTATGTTGGAACTGGAAATAGTAGAAATATTGGACTAAAAAATAGACCTGTTTAGGTGGGTATGTGGCAGAATGCCATTATGAATATTTTTTAATTCCAAAAGATCATTGCAAAATTAAGATTTTGTAATTTCTCCACTTCTTTGATTGATGAATTTTTATTCCAAAAAACTGTGTGATTTTTTAGTTTAAACATTTTTTATTTGTACACAGTATTTCTTTTTGTTAATAGCTGTTTTGTTCATATAAATATGACAGAATTATTCATTATGCTAATGAAATAGAATTTACTCTTACTACATTATATTTTGACTTATGTTTTATTAAAGTTATATATTGCTAGTCTGACTTTACTTTGTTGAAGGGTGCCTCACTCTTGTGCAGTTTTGCTAGTAACAACTTTCAGCACTTAGGTTAGGTATAAAGTTAGGGATTTTCTTGTTATTTGATTTATCAATTTGTTAAGTTATGATTATTGCTAACACCTAAATTGTATAAGTTAAGGAATGCACCAAGTTTAGGTTACAATTAGTACATAGGTTTTAAGCACTGCACTCAATAGCATTTAGGGCTTCCCTGTTTTAATTAGGGCTCTAGTTTATGTGACTCTTTCTATTAGGTTCTCTGTTTCAGGTTGGTTGAGTGTAGCCTCTCTCCCCCTTGTTGATCTTCTGATTACTATAACTTTTATTAAGAATTAGGTGTAGTTAATTTCTGAGCATCACATCAAAAAATCCATGTTCAGCTCAAGTCTCTCATTAGATAGGGAGTTAGGATCTGATGTCACCATAGATTCAACATCTGGGGATTGGTATATATCCACATCTGTATACAAATTTAACATTTTAGTATAGTCTATTACCAGTTGCTCCTTGTGTCCATTCACTACAAATGCTTGTGCTCACCATGTTGAAACAGATTCTGTGATAATGCCTTCCTCAAGCAATTTTTGTATTTCATAATTAGTGAACTGCAGGTTATCTGGCTTTGCTTGCTGTCCTTTTGTGGCTACATGTTTTGATGTAGTTAATTCATCTGTAAAACAAATGGGTAGATTGATTTAATTTGTTTGAAACCATTTGCCATGAACCACAGTAGCAAAGGTGCTAAATGTAATCTGAGGACTAGATCCTCAAAGCTTAAGAGTAGCTTTTTGATGTTAAGCTAACACTTCTATACTGATGATGACTTCAGGAATTAGGTTCTGAACAAAATATGAACAGTCATATGCAGGGTTGTTGATCCTCAATTACATGTTGTGATCAATATGGTGAACAAAGTGAAAAAATTGTCATTTTTGTTTAAAATTTAATTGTTTTAATGCATACCTATACATATTTTAAAAATTTTGAAGTCAAAATATAATCATAATTTTAGAAAATTTGGAATTAGGTAAAAAAATGAAATTTTTTTTAAGGTCAAATTTCTTATAAAAGAAACAATGTATGAATGATTTTCATAAAAAAACTCTTTAAAACCATGTAATACAAAAGTAACAACATTTTTATTAGCAGGAATCTGAGAAAATTTATACATGTTATAATTAAATTGTAAGCAAGAGTTTAGATGGGGGCAAGCATCTTCTTATAAAACTATAACATCATGCCCAATTCATTTAGCATTTAAAAATATAAATTTCTTGGTTACAAAAACATGAGAAAATATCACTGCACAAACATTTGATCACTATTTAAATTTTTTGCCAATGTTTATACATTAATAAGGATTTCATTGTTGAAAGAGCAATGCCCCTCAATGGGGAATAATGCAAAAGTTAGTGCAAGCCACAAATTACTAAGATTAGAATTGAACTTTTAAAATGCTTTTAATTTTGCTTTGCCAAAAATTAAAAACTATAGATTACATGACTTAATGAATAATCAGTTTATTAAATCTTACAGAGTATGGATTGCTGAAAATAGGAAATGTTCTCCTGCTTCCATGAAAAAGTTCTTCTCAATGTTATAAAGCATACTTAAGACAATAAAATAATGGGCAGTTTTGTATCTTACTAGCTAGTTGATTATATTTATTATAGAATACATTAATTTTACAAAAGCTTAAATTATTTAGGTCAATTTTTTAGGTAAAAACTTACATTTTTAAGTAAAAAACTCAAAAATTTCACATATTTTAGATAAAAAAATTGCTCTAGTAATAATCTAAGATTTTGAGACTATCTCTATTAGCCAGGAACATTGAATATATATTGTGTGTAAATTTCAAGTGAAATCTTTTGATGGTCTCCATAGAAATATAACAATCAGTAGCACCCAGGTTTATTAGTGCAACCAAACAATGTTTGCTCCTAATTTGAATCTCTTTGTAAACAGTCTTATTGCCTTAAGTGGAAAGGGCACCCAATGTTGATGCCACAGTTTCATCTTCATCCTGCCACTGAGCAGAAACTGAACTTTGACATACCTCTCCCTAATGACTAACCTTCCCACCTTTGTGACAATTGTTCCTTTTTTGCAGGACAACAGCTTTTTATATGAGATTTTAGACCACAAAATGTACACAATGAACTCTGATTAAATGCCTTCTTCAAATTGTTGCAATTGATGACTACTTGTTGAATAGTTTTTTACTATTCACAGCCAACATAAGCATCCCCATGGATTCACTTGGAATCAGGTCAAGAGATGACAGTGACATTGTTGGAGCATCTGCCCCTTCAGACTGTTAAGACTTTGAGTAGTCCAGTGAGAGATTTATAGCTTTTGCTAAAGCAATACAAATATCAACAGTCCTCATATTGTCAAATTTAAGAAGCATCACTCTAACTTTTTCAGATGTCATGCCAGAAACTAGGGCATCCTTTAAGATGTTGCTCTGTGTTAAGCACTGCAATTTCAGATGCTCAAACAAAATTCACTTGATAAAGTCTGAGAGAGACTTATCATCATTTAGATGACATGTTAATAGTTTATGCCTTGCATATACTACCCATGTTGGTTTGTTGAATTGGTGATATAGTACAGCAATGATGTTGTTGAAGGTCATAGGCCTTTAAAAAAATGGACACAAGTTATGACTGGAATGATATTTGAGAAAGGTTAATTTGTGCAGGTCCTCTGTAACTTCATTGGTTTGTAACCCATCAGTGAACATAGACTTCCACCATTGTCCTGTCTCTAGAGTCAGGTCAACTAGGAAATTTGGTGGTTTGAATATCATTCCAGGTTGTAAAAAGAACTTTCACTAAAAGCTTTAACTTGACCTCTAAAACAAACACATAGTTAGTGATATTATAGTTCACAAATAGAATTTACATAACAGCCAATACGCCTTTTACTATATTATAGGTGTTGACATTTGATATTCCAGAAAATTATTGCTTTGATATCTCATTTATGAACTACTACCATATTAATATAGATAATTGTTGCATACAAAGTACAGTTATTAAATTATGTAACATTTAGTTTTGAAATGTACTAAAAAGACAATAATTTATAAAATGCAAATAAAACCTTAATACATGCAATTTTTTATATTTTCAAAAAAATCAATGCTTGAAAATCCTAGTGTAGATCATAGATAGGTACTCAACAAAATGTATACATTGAATATAAAATAATTTTTTTGAATAAGTCAACTATACTTGATTTGAATTATGAAGGAAAATAATTGAAATCTAAATTTGGTTTTTGCTTCAATTGGCACATACCTCTTATTAGTTTCATCATGAGAATTAAAATGAAAGTTTTTAATTGTTTCATTCTTTATTGTTTTCAGGAAATATTCCTAATATAAGAAACTATTATCAACAAACTTATTTTACACTCATTAATTTTTTTTAATTCAGAATACTCAAATTCAGCATTAGTAACTCAAGAATGACAAAAAACGAAACCTTATTATTAATGAAACTGCATTGTCAATTGTAGAAAAACTTTTATTACATTCCCAGATGTACTTAGAAGGCATTGTTTTATTTTGCGCAAAAATAATAATTTGAGCAATGTAGTGGATCTCGTTGAAATGTTTTTTTGCAACAAGATTCCTTAAATAAGTGTATAAAATCAAAAAATAATATTTCATAATGTTAGCCAGTTATGTCTCATTTGTCTAAATATATCAAAATAATTATTTGACAATTTGGGTATTTAAACTAATATGTCAAAAATCTATTGACGTGTAACAATAGTATAATACTAAATAGACTAATCTTATATTTTTGTTGTTGCTGGTACTGGTAGCTATAGCTAATCCATTGTAAATCATGATCATTTACGCCGACCCCTTTAAAAATTTGTTGCGTAATAACAAATGCATGAATTGGAAATTTATTTTAGAAGTGACCACAGTGCTTAGCGCTTGCTTGAAAATAATTAATTTAGAGCTTTTGATTGAACTGAGCACTCATTGATTTAAACATCACTTTAATGCAAAGTTTTATTATGATAAAAAATAATTGGACAATAGATCTTTCTCTAGAAATATTACATCCACCTTTTGCATTTGTTGCTCATTCTCTGCAGTTGTGTAACTAAGTTTAATTTAAAGTAGGTGTGTTTTCAGAAACAATGGCCATATTTGACATTTTTGATATCGCAAGAGTTGAGTAGTTTGAAAACTACCATTCAGTCCATTTTTCTAATTAAGAAATCCCTCTCTTTTTAACTCAGTCGTCAACATAACACTTTTATTGGCTTTATCAAAATGCTAAGCGTGAAAATTATCAAAAAGCGAAGCCATATGTGTAATCGCTACTAGTTTAATTTTTTTCTTCTGACACCTTATGTGCTCGAATTTTTTTGATGGTCTGCTATTCTTGGCATGGACCTATGAGACCGGCAATTCTTTCTCTGTTGTCAAAGTAACGTCATTTGTGTAAGTCTAAATCTTTTTCTTGAATGCTTATTGGCACTTTACTTGCTATACAAAATTCAAAGGTTTTAACAGTGGTAGGAGTTCTTGAAGTTTTTATCGTGGTCATGCCATCAGTATATTTGTGTAGTTGGACCGTGTTATCAATAATTTCGAAACCTTCGACTATGTACTGGTATATCAGAGAAAATTGGTTGTATCCATTTAGACCTCCGACCAAACGTATTGACCTAGTACATTTCTGACTATAGTAAGCTTTCAAGCCGTCATTACTACCAAGCTCAGGTTATGCCCCCAGCAGTTAGCGTAAATCACGTTTAATCGTTCTTGAATCACCTAAAATTTCTGGGAGCAGATTGCCTGCTCCGTTGTATCCTTGACAATCACATGGGTTTCGATGAAAACTGATGTAGTGGAAGTCAACTACTTGTATTACCCATTTGGTAATTTGTTTTTTGAACTTTTTTTATTTCTATTTTATCTCAAAATGGCTTGGTGATGTTTCCTGTGTCTGCAACCCTCCCCCTATAAATTTTCTGTTTGTAGCATCTAATTCTATTGTGTATTACAGTGTTCTCTCAACTTTATCCAGTCGTCTGCTCTTTACTGACACCGGAAGCTTTGAGAAAGAGTTCTTATTGTCATCAGCTTCAGTAAATAAAGTACTTGTCAAACAGAATCAAAGCGTTAAATAATAAAAAAAGATGGCTCATTACCTCAATTTAAAGGTCAAACTGGCGATCTGGGTTGAAATGCTTTTTAAAAATGTTTACCCGGAAATGTTAAATATGTTGTTTGAGAACACCTCTCCAATATCAAAAGAAGAATTGTCTTCACAATGCAAGGAAGAATCTTAAGTGGTGAAACTATGTTAGGTATTACAGGCTTCTGATGTTTGCGGAGAAAATTTGAAGATAAACTTTAAATTTCTTTCTCGTCTTTTGTGCTTTTTTACAAATGAAATTTTGTTTGGATTTTCTGAAGTTCTGATTTTTATAAGGTTTTTTCGTTTGATGGCATTTGTTCTAAAACTAAATGCTTATTTTTTAAAATTTACTAGGAACATATAAATGGCGAGTTTTTTTAATTTTAATGTATAAGCAATATAATGCATATAAAACCACTGCTATAATAAGGTAGCAAAAATGAGTGATCATCACTATAATAATATAACTGTAATTTGCAAATTATTTTTAGTATATACAAAGTTTGAAATCGAATTAATGTGCACTATGCTAGATATTTATTCGAATCTATTGATTTTGACATATTTATTGATTTGAAATTTTGTAAACGGATATTAACTGCCCACATTAATTACCACGAAATATTAAAAACTATCGGTTTTATTCTAAAATCGTAAAATATCAAAAAAATTCGTTCAGAGGTTTTGATTTAGCTTTCATATTGTAGCCCTTTCCAAAACTATCCGGCTTAATAAGTTTACTTAACGTATGATTTTAACAAGTGCATGTTTAATTGCTATTTTGCCTTTTACACTGTAAATCAGTCGTTTGCAATTTTTTATTTCTGAATCCATGAAGCAAAGAGTGCAAAGTATCCTTTTTCTGTAAACTTGATTAAATCTTAAAAAGGAAGAAGGCAAACATTTCCAAGTAAGAATATATTAGACATATAACTGTTGCATGAATGTTTGTTAATTTACAAAAGTGTAGATTTATTTTAAATTGCCCTATTTGTTCAATATAACTGTATTGATTATATTATTTATTATTAGAGTTATTAGCTATTTATTGTTTTTAGTTTTTTCGAAATATGAGTAAGCGTCGAGAAGATGATATAGATATACTGTTGAACGATTATAGTAGAAATGTTTCTGGAAAGTCTTCGTTTGTCTTTTACACCATGTCATTGACATTGGCTTGCGCACCTTTATGTATGTTACTACTAATTTTACCTTCATTAAATTTATTTTTAGGGTTATATTGGCGTATTCATTTAATGGATCCAATTGATAATGGCATTCTTTGGGCTGTGACTACAATATTAAGTGCTGTGGTGATTACATATGCCTATAAAAATGTCAAGTTTCTTATTAAGCATAAGTAATAATCTTTAGTTTTCTTTCGCAATCTAAAAAGTAGTTTTTATATTAATTTCAAATGTCAAATGAAATCTGTCCATGCCCTTAATTTGTTTGATATTCCTAATAGTGATTGTTTGGATAGTAATTTTTCTTCGGAAATGTTTATAATTTTGTTCCTTTTTTATTTCGAGATTTAAGTCATTCCATAATCTAGAAGCTTTAAATGAAAATGAATCTGGACTATTAATACTACTATGCAAATTGTGGTTTCTATCACTGGTTTTGATATAATTGCTTAAAAAGTGCGTAGATTTTAAATTTGAGTTTGATATTCGATAAAGTACAATGGTGCAAGAACATTGCCACCTTTTATAACAGTGCTGATTTATGCTTACCAATATAATTCAGAGTTCTTATTGCCCAATTGAATATTTTTCGTCTTAGTAATAGTTAAAGTTAATCAGCACAAAAGAGTTAAGCATTTGTGATTGAAAGGACTGCCCTACATTGCGCAAATAATATAAATATTTAATACCAGAGGCCATTTTCTACATTTTGATGAAAAAAATTCAGTAAAACGTAAATCTCTATCAATTACTACACCAAGATAATTAATAGAATTGCTTTGCTTAATTTCGTTATCTCCTACTTTAATTTTGATATTAGAATTTTTTTGGTATTGCTTTGGTGTGAAAATAATAAATTGTTTTATCAGGATTAACTTTTAACTTGTTTCTATTAAAATACCTAATAAGATTTTCAATATCTTTTGATAAAAGCTTGGTTGCGTCATATTGATTTTTTGCTTCTCTTAATATACATGTATCATCCGCATATATAATACTAATAATAATAATGACAATAATAATAATAATAACAATAATAATAATAATAATTATTATTATTATTATTATTATTAGTCACTATTTGGCTTGTCCAATCAATTACATGCATGGATTCAGTATATCTAAAAATGGTGCCCTTTTATTTATTGTTCATATTTATTGGTTTTTGTATTTATATATGTATACATGTATATGTATTAGTTTATAGAATCCGTTTTAAATAGTTTTAGAATAAATTTGCTTTTGCTCTTATTATTAAACATACGGCTACATTACTCCACATAGAACTCGGTAGGCCTAATTTAATGTTATTCCACACTGGTTGGCAATAAAAAATCAAGACTTGATATAATATAACTAGTACTTTACCTGATTTCAAACATCCGCAAAAGATTTATTTTTTGTTCGGAAATTTCATAATCTTATATTCAATTACCATAGATGGGCTCGATTTTTATTTTGCCATTAATGGAAATTTATTTAAATATCTAATACCAAATATTATTAGTATTAGTAATTTAATTCACTTTAAATTTGTAGTTTTTTATGTATTCTATTCTTGTCGAATCTAGTAAGCAATTAACTGTGCCACTTTTTACAGAATTGCAATGCTGCATCAAATTGTCCATAACCGTAATACTGTAAATATCTATTACTTATTTTTTATTAATATATTTTATATAGAGTTGCTCCTAAATGTGAATCTGCAGTTTCTAAAGAAATGGCTCAACAACTAGCAGATAAGAGCTTATCAAAAAAATCAAAAGAAGATCGCATTCACTGGAAAAAGAATGAAGTAGCTGAAGGACAGGCTGTCAGTTTCTCCCTTTTCTACAACAACACATTATACGTGTTCTTTGTGATATTTTTCTCCTTTTTTGTTTACAAAAATTTTACTCCTATCTAGTAAGTTAAATTGCTCCGTTTTCAATTTTAACGTTTATTTTAGTAACTACATTCTTACGATTGTCTCCTCTTGTGGATTATTAGCTCTTCTATCAACTAGCAACAAATGATTTATTTAAATATAAATATTTGATGATTGTTTTTTTCAAACTTACAACTTAATTACTTTTTAAAGGTAATATACCGAAAATATTTCCTTCAAATTTACTTGAAACTGCGTGTGTGCATGTATGTCCGTTACTTCTTGAGCATTCGATGTCAAAATCATTGCAAATTATCTCTTTGATGCTATTGTAATTATTTAAATCAAACTAAATTCATATGACATGGATTATATATATATAGATAAATTTAACATAATTTTTATGTATAGTCACTATTGAATAGAAAATGATGTAGTTCCGAGTTTTCATATTGATCAATTAGACACTAAATCAGTTAATGAAATTTAATAATGAAGTTTAACCTTTTTGTAAAAATATATTGATACAGAAAACACTTAAACACGTGCTGAGCTTACTACAAAAGTATGTTAAAAACATGTTTAAAGGATTAAACATAAGAAATGTGATTACATTAATTTTTCGTTTATTTTGTGAAAATGGAATATCATTGAAAACCTTATTTCTGAATTTTATCACTTTTTCCTATTGAAGAATTTCCATTTCTACAGTAAACCGTGTTCTGAAAGTCACTTTTCAGTAAATTATATAAAATGTTGTATTGGGATTTTCATTGTTTCAATCACAAATACGAGAACTTGTAGTATCCATAAATGTTTCAATCCCTGTAATTTTGTTTTAAACACTGACAATAATAGGGTCTTTCAAATGAACTAAACACATGTTCTTACTGCATTTGCAAATTATCCTTGTTGCCTCAGTATAGTTAGATTTTACTTTTTCTCATAGAACATACTCTGGATAATGAACAGCATGCGTTGTGCATTTTGCATGCAATATCCTTAATAATGTATTGATCTGGGATATGTGGATAAATTCTATTGAAACTTTGAGTAATTTATTTCATCGCTTGTTATCTGACTCATAAAGGTCTAAAGAATTTCCGAACAATGCTGCTTATTGATTATTATCAAAAGAATTTTCCGCCCATATACAAATTGAATGTCATTAATGCTCAAGTGATTCAATCATTTGAAGCTTCCTTTGCAGTAGATAATAAACTTAATGTGATGTTCCAACTATGAAATTTCTCGCATTCATCCCGTAAGAAAACAACCAGTTGTGTTTTAGATTAATGCAGTTAAATTGTGAAGCTATTCTGCGTTGCCATACACTTGATAATGATTTAAATGATAGCTGTCCCAGGCTGTGGCATTGCGCTCCTATTCCCTGTGAAAATTCTAGGGAGCAACTGCCTACAGATTATGTTGCTGTTTGTGGAGGTCCTGTTGTCATGATAATTGATATCGTGGCACGGTCTGTTTTTCAAAAACTTACTATTGCTGAGGAGAATTTTTATTCGGTCTGCTGGAATAAGTAATTTTTTAGTTGTTTTGTGTACGTGCTCTCAATTTATCGTAGTTTGCTTTTCTTTGAAAGTATATAATTCCCCATTTTTATATATTTAATGCTTACAATTTCTTTGAATTAGTTCACTTTTTCAAATTGATTAGATTATATGCTTTGTGACCGAAACTCTACTAGATTTTTTCATTGCGGTAAGTGTAATCTAATACTTTTTTCTTGTGAATTATTAGTTTTCTTTTTTGGTAGTTCCTTTTATTATACGTTTTAATAGTTAAATAGTGGATTTGCACACTCATTATGTCTTTACTCATCGTGGAATAATGCACTAAGACGTTTGAAGAAATTATGACGACTCTAATATTTATTCTCTTAATTCTTTCCTGAAATTAGATCTTGATCATAAATTACGTTCATTTTAAACATCAATATCTTTTTTAGAAATGCAACATTGCTTGCTGCAGCTTGTGAATCAGGGAAGATATATATTATTAACGTGCTTAGTAATGAGTATTTTGCCGTCCTCGATCACAAAGGTTCAGTCAATTGCATAGCATTTCATTCAAACTGGCCTACAACCTTATACAGCGCTGGTAGCAAAGGCAATCTAATTCAGTGGTCTATTGGATCAATAACGGGAAAAAAAGTGTCTCCTTCCACTGTTGATGCAAAATTTAATGTTAAGGCTGAAATCTTTACAATTTGTGAAGTTGTTGGGCTTTCTTTGCATGCATTGGTTTGTTTGGTTTATTATTTTGATTTTTAGTTAAAAATATTATTCTCAGGGTTTCTTTTATGTAATATATTGACAACACGACTAAGTCATTTGGATGTGCCATCCTTTAGTAGTTTAACTAACCGTTAGATGCATTAATTGAAATGAGATTAATGTATTTAATAGAATTTACTCATTTTTCTTGACAAGTTAAGATAAATATTATGAAATAACTTGTAAAACTTCAATTCCGGCTTATAACATCAAAACCAATTATGATGAAGACTTTCAAAATACAGAATTACAAATTTTCTGAAAGTGCTACTTTTACATTAAAAATCGTGGTGTTAAGCTTTTCATTAATTTTTTTACCTGTTTTATTACTTTTGAGTGTAAAGTTTATAGTAGCAGCAAGTTATTTATATTTTAATATTATAAATAATAACATTAAACAAACCGAGTATCTATAAGGCTGTTCACTTTGAATTTTTGATAATTTTTGTGTAAAAAAGTGAATAAAGGAACATTTTTTGTATGAATGATTTCTTCTCGTAAGTTGTTTTTTGAATAAAGGAACATTTTTTGTATGAATGATTTCTTCTCGTAAGTTGTTTTTCGATTTGTCTTGAAATTAAAAATTTTTTACTTTAGATTGCTGGTGGATTGAATGGCATTTGTTTATGGGATGTATCCCAAAAGTTAACTGCGTCATCTTTAACTCATCTAGTTACAAATGAAAACTTTCCTGATACAGCCGTTGATGCCATTTGTCATTTAGATGACTGTAAAATTGCAGTTCGCTTCTGTGACCATCCTTATATTATCATTGCAAATCTCGTTGGGGCTTCTAACTTTATTAAAAACACGCAATTACAGATTCCGTGTGATGTTATGCTTCGATTAAATTACCAGTCAGACCTGCCTCATTTTATTGGTATAACATACGATCGCAAATCAAAATGTTTATTTCATGGTTCCAATCAAGGAATGCTGTTCGGCTTCTGCTTAAAAAAGTTGAAAAAAATGAGCCATTCTAAAATTCATTGTGCAGATGTTTGTTCTAGTATTAATGATTTTGAGTGGTATGGAAGAACCATTGACTCAGCTCTGTTATTTAATAGTATCGCATGCTCTATGTTATCTGATAGACTTGTTGCGGTTACCGACAATAATTTTGTATTGATTTATAAAATGTAGTTTGCTTTTGTTTTAAACCTTAACGTGTATATCTACAACTTCATCTCAGCAGTGAAGTTTTCTAAATCTTACACATTACTTTTTATGTTGTTCATTTTTAAAATTATAGTAATGTTGGTAAAATGTTTTAGAATGCGTTGATTGCTTAATGGAAAAGCCATACGTTCCTGTAGCTAAAGGAGGTATGTGGAATACCTCCTCCCATGCTGTTAGTGATGACACTAAGAAACTTTTAAACAGTAGGTATACCATTGTAAATGGCTTTGATTTAAAATTATTTTTAGTTATGATGAATGAATCAAAACTAACGAATTTTCAACAAAGAGCGCTTAATAATTCTATTAGTTGTAAGTTTAATTCTGTATTTCTAAATTTTTCTTCTGTTAGCATAATAGCGTAGCTTTGTTTAGCTGGAAGATCTCTACCTAATCAATGTCATCCAACATCTGGACCTTACCAACAGAAGCAGCACATTCGTTCTAAAAAACCTCCCTCTATAAGGTTTGGTAATGTATACTTTTAAATAATATAAGAATCCATAAAGACAATTGTCATCAATTTTTGGAAATAGTCTTTTCATTAGTTTTTGCATAAAAAGCGCTCACTTTTACCAAATAAATGTAAAAATTATATCATTTGGATTATAGTTAAGTAAATAAAGCCATTAAGCAATTTACTTTTAGTGTTGTTTAAATTTAGTTTAAATTAAATGTTTGATGACTTTCCAATTTGTGATAATATTTTTCAACTTATTTTTTATCAATGTTGGTCCTATAACTTATTTCTTGGTGTAATTCAAAATTGACTGATCTTGAAGAATGTGCAATTTATAGATCATATAACTGGTTTGCTGTATAAATTCTACATCGAACATAAATAGGAAATGTTTTTGGTTTATGTTGTAAATATAGATCTAATAATCACCTCTGATGACTATGAATTTTGTCCCCGGATGCAAAATTTTGGAATATATAATTTTTCGCAAATTAGCACAAGTTATCATAAAAATGTCGTCTTTTGTACGAAAACTTAGTGTTTTTTCAGGCATTGGTGTCTCTTTATTAAAATGTATTAAAGCTTGAGCTTAACTTTTTCCACCATATTATAGAGAATTCCCCCCCCCTCCACTACATGTCATAGATGTTCTAAGGGTGTCTAGATAAACCCAATATGTTAATTTCTTTCATGTCATCATTAACAGAGTGTGGCTTATTGATATTTTCTTGTTTGTGAAGTAATTTAGTGTAACTCAAGTTGCATATTTGAGTAGTTTTCATGCGTAGCTCTTTTTCTTATATTCGAAATTTAAGTCCTCTCTCTTAATCATAAAGTAAAGGACCTGGGAGTTATTATTACTTCTAATCTTACCTGGAAGTCTCATATTCAATTCAAAGTTCATGCTGCAAATTACATCCTTTTGAGGTTGAAACGCTGTACTCCTTATTCTACGCCTATTACTACAAAAGTTAACCTTTACAGATCATATATTCTATCAACTCTAATTTATTGTTCTTCTGTTTGGCATGCCAATGTCAGCAACTTATTATGTTTGGAGAAATTACAATCTCGGGCTTCAAAGTGGATTATTGGATTCCCAATGGACTACCGCGACCGTTTGTTAAAATTGAATCTTTTACCAATATCCCTTTTATTGCAATTTAATGATATCCTTTTATTCAATAAACTAGTAACTGGTATGTATGATGTTGACGTTTGGAAATATGTCAGCATTGCAAAAAATTCACGACCTGGTTTACGTAGTAGTAATAAACTCAAATTTACTGTACAAAAAACTCGTTTGAAAGGAACAGAAAANTTTGGAATATATAATTTTTCGCAAATTAGCACAAGTTATCATAAAAATGTCGTCTTTTGTACGAAAACTTAGTGTTTTTTCAGGCATTGGTGTCTCTTTATTAAAATGTATTAAAGCTTGAGCTTAACTTTTTCCACCATATTATAGAGAATTCCCCCCCCCTCCACTACATGTCATAGATGTTCTAAGGGTGTCTAGATAAACCCAATATGTTAATTTCTTTCATGTCATCATTAACAGAGTGTGGCTTATTGATATTTTCTTGTTTGTGAAGTAATTTAGTGTAACTCAAGTTGCATATTTGAGTAGTTTTCATGCGTAGCTCTTTTTCTTATATTCGAAATTTAAGTCCTCTCTCTTAATCATAAAGTAAAGGACCTGGGAGTTATTATTACTTCTAATCTTACCTGGAAGTCTCATATTCAGTCCAAAGTTCATGCTGCAAATTACATCCTTTTGAGGTTGAAACGCTGTACTCCTTATTCTACGCCTATTACTACAAAAGTTAACCTTTACAGATCATATATTTTATCAACTCTGATTTATTGTTCTTCTGTTTGGCATGCCAATGTCAGCAACTTATTATGTTTGGAGAAATTACAATCCAGGGCTTCAAAGTGGATTATTGGATTCTCAATGGACTACCGCGACCGTTTGTTAAAATTGAATCTTTTACCAATATCCCTTTTATTGCAATTTAATGATATCCTTTTATTCAATAAACTAGTAACTGGTATGTATGATGTTGACGTTTGGAAATATGTCAGCATTGCAAAAAATTCACGACCTGGTTTACGTAGTAGTAATAAACTCAAATTTACTGTACAAAAAACTCGTTTGAAAGGAACAGAAAATTCTTTTTTCACAAGAACTGTTTATTACGTGAACTGTCTCCAAGCCAAGTATAATTTGTCAATTTATGAAAGACCTAGATTTTTTAAACAAACGTTAAAGGTGCTATTTTTCAATTTTTTACGTGATTATTATTCTCGGGAAGGTTGCAGCCGTTTTATATTTTGTTCTTGTCTTGATTGTAAATGCAAACTCTTATGAATATTTTGTAGTCTGTAACATGACTAAATAAAGTCTTTTAGTAGTAGTAGTAGTAGTAGTAGTAGTAGTAATCTGATTCTCTTTGGTTCCTCGCTTCAATTTTGATGATCCGTGTTCTTTTCTTATATATTGTAAATGCTCTTCCTGTTATTAATATTTATAGTATGGTTAAGTTGTTTTATTTTTAAATATTTGTGTTAACCGCCGTAACGGTGAATAGTCTTTTTGTTGTTGTTGAATAACCAAATAACACGAAATTGAATTGAAAATATTTCGTTTTTGTAATTGCCTTTTGTGACAGCAGTTATGCTTAATACAAATCATAAAGAGAAAGTTGGTGGTTTCTATAATTTGATGCGTTTTGCAAAATTTTAAAATTACGTCAATGAAAACACAAATTATTAAAGCAATTGTTTGTGTACAAATATTTTCTGTATGTTTGTATGTCGATTTAGCTTTGGCAATCTTAATGTTTTTTGTGAATAGGTGTTATTGAAAGCATGGTAACTATAAGGATCGATTTGCCTCCCAACATGATTATAAATTAAATACCAAACGGTGAGAAAATAAAACAATTATCAATATTATGACCATTATATTACACAAAATACGCATGCCTGACAAATCTGTACAAATTAATACATAATTTAATACCAAATAGCACTTTAAGTAAATATGCCAAAATCAACCTGCGTACAAAGAAATGCATCAATAGTGTTAAAATCCATAATAGATACTGGAAAGGTGCCTTCATCACGAATGCCGCAAAAAAGTAGAATACTCTTCCTACTTGTTAGCAAATCAATATAAATAAGGCTACTCAGTTAAAACAAACTCTTGGTGAAAATATTTAACTTTTTAGCGTTATGTAAATATTTTGTTTTTTGTTTTTATTTGTTTTTAGTCAATTTTAATTTATAGTTGTAGCATATTTTAGCCTTTGTGTAGTTCATGTTTATATATATAT
>CABFPE010000015.1:1386372-1400150 GCA_900660155.1 Hofstenia miamia
ATATATATATTTATATATATATATATATATATTAATTCATATGCATACAGTGTTGAATAAAGCCATTAAATAATAATAATAATAATTTGTCAATATTAATCCCAAAGATAGTAAAATTTAATCTGATTTCAAATATGCCCTCATATAGCACATGTGAATTTTGCCCACTCATCGCAGAGAATTGTTACATGAAAAATACATTATGGTATAGAAAATAAACTTAAAGCTGTCTAGTTTTTTCTTAAATGTTGCAAAAATGTTATAGTCCAAGTTTCAATTCTAAAGCCGGTCATTACTAATTATGAGTGATTGTATTTTGCAATGTTTGGAAATAACTTAGACTTAAGAGAATTGTTTGGAATAGTGATTGGTTTCGTCTTTGTAATGATTACGACTGTCTTTGCATGCTACTTCCATCCTTAGATTAGTAAAGTTTACAAATCAGTAATCTGTTTTTTGATTATGAAATGCAGTACTTACTCTTTTTCATTCGATCATTTTAATTATTTTATTACCTGGGGTTCAAATCGTACTGTTCGACTTTTTTTCGGGTTGTGTTTTTATGCATATGAACAGTTATTTGAAGAAAATTCTAGTGTTAGTGAAGTAGTGAAGATTTCAATAAAATTAATTAGTTTTCTTTGGTTTTTTCTTGAAATGATTTTCAATATTTGTGTAGGAAATGAGATTTAATAAAAAGTGATTGTAGTAAGCTCATTGATACATTTATCAATATACCTGGATCGCATGTTATATACTATATTATAGGAAACACTATAATGGGATGCACTAGTTTTGGGCTTAACAAAAATTGCTAACTATGCAACAACAATTATATCAGGGTGCACATCAAAGATAAGAACTTGTAAGTGATTAGAAAACATTTAACTATTTCATTCTACAATTCTAAAACTGTTTTAAAACACAAACGTATAAAAAATTTCGATGTAATTGTATTATGCTATTTTGTGATGAAAATTGATTTTTCTACAAATTTATGCAAGGGGTTTACATAAATGAGTATGAAGAAAAGACATGAAAATAGACTAGTGTTAGGTTCTCCCGTAAGAGTTTCACTATTCCAAAATTTGTAATTTGGTTGAAATTTGTTAACAGCTAGTTGATAAGCGGCTATAAGCACAGCCTGATTAAGTGACAAAAACACTGGTTTTAAAAAACTATTAAAATTGCAATATTAGCCACATTTTATCAAAGATAATTGTAAAATTATTTTCATCTATTCAATTTTCTTTTATATTTGTTTAGTAAGTAATGCTATTGTGAAAGCGTTATTTTCGATACAAATTAGCAATTATTTTGCTATGCACTACAGTTCATCTAATTGCATAACTGTTTAGTTCAATAAGAACAAAAGAATCATGTATGGCAAACGGAGCATATGAACGGGAGAAATATAAACCTGGACCTACTGTTGACAGAGATTTGGAAAAGGAACGTTTTGTTAATAAGCTTGCTTTTGGTAAGGAAGACTTGTCAAAACCAAAGCCCAAAAAGAGGCCTCCATCACCTGAGAAAAGGGATATTGATCGATTTGATGAACGTGAGTTCATTTAGTGCATGTTAGTTGTCAAAAAATTACATTGTATTTGTATAACTACTAAAGACTGCTCAACTGTATTTGTAGTAGGAAATTTTGATGCTGCTTGCCGCAGGAATTCTTCTCTTCTAGGAAATTTCATTGTTTTTCCTGGCGCCAACTGCTTTTATTCATATTGTAATATCAGCACATTTTGTGCCCTGAATTTCGCACATTCGATGATTCATTGATTGATTTAAATTGTAGCATCTTGTTGCAAACATCTGGCAATATTGCTAATGTCATCTTTCACCTCTAAAATTTCATAAATCTGCCATTCATTATTCTAAGGCTTCTTCCTTCACATAATTGTGTTAATTATCAATAATATGAAATTAGAAATGATCCGAGATTAATATATTCAATAATATTAAAAGGTACACACATGATATTGCTATGTTTACATTTACCTCCAAATGTAGACAATGGAATTCAACGAAATTAACACTTACAAATATATTTTTTTCAAACTTACAGCAAATTTAATTGATTAACTTACTATTTATCAAATAAATCATTGTACATGCTGCATAACAGCTTTTATTTACGTTCGCGACATTTTTCTTGATTTATTATAAATTTGTGTGAGTTTGGTGGTTACTTATGAACCCAGAATTAGAAGTTGTAAACTCCGCACTGCCGCTTGTCCTTTTCGATCTGTAATATATAGAAATAATCGGTCCTATTAGCTCTTTTTAAATAATATTCCCACTC
Organism: Hofstenia miamia; assembly: GCA_900660155.1. Classification (NCBI taxonomy): domain Eukaryota; kingdom Metazoa; phylum Xenacoelomorpha; order Acoela; family Hofsteniidae; genus Hofstenia; species Hofstenia miamia. The sequence goes on from CABFPE010000015.1 coordinate 1,388,684, forward strand.
GAACCTCGTGCTCAAATAAGATTAGATGCAGATTATTCAAACAAATTGTCATTAATTTCGAATGGAAATGCCAATACCTGCATAGCGGTGAAAGTTGTATTGCGTAGTTAGGGTGTTCATCTTGCTCAAACATCGATCTATAAAGGCAACTCAATTTCATAAATAATTAATTAACCTGTCCTCTAGTATATCAAAGGGTTCAAATGGTCCAGAAATATTACGGTTTAAAATAGTAAGTCGTTCGGTCCTTGGAAAAGCGAGCCATTTCCAACTGTGAGTTAAACGTGTTTAAGTAACACTAATACATTACTATAATTTTTTTTCGTCCTTGGTCAATTGAGTTTGATTCTTGGAATTGATCTGACGTCAACAGAGATGTTGCCATCAATACACTTATTTTGACATTGTTCTAACTTATGTTTCAATTGCAGACAACGTTCAATTAAAAATATAATCACTTTATCCAGATGTTTTTAGCTATTAAATGATATATTTTGATTTCACCAATATTTAGTTTGGAAAGAAATTGAAGATCGCAAGGAATTTCTATTTCAAATGGAAAGCCTTGGCCAAGGAAAGCAGTACCGCAATGCCATTATAACTGAAATCTCACAAGTAAGGGTTAAACTATTTAGGTTCTAATGAAATTTGTTAGGAAAATTTTCTAAATATCATTCATATATATATATATATATATATATATATTCCGCTTTTTGCTATAGAAAATGCAAAAACCTTACATTTGGTAGGAAACGGTCCGAAATTTCTAAGGCATTTAGAGGGGAATCGAACTTTTTCCCAAAAAACCTATTTTTTGGTCACTGCTCTAGCAGTATTCTCTCGAACTTAAATATATTTACCATGGGGTAGGTAAATTAAAGACACACTACCCTGCAAAATGTCAAAGATTTATGTTTGGTAGCGCGGTAATTATGAGGGTTTTAAAAAACATTTATCTGGAGATATAAATAGAATAAATATATATATATATATATATATGTATATATATATATATATATATATGTATATATATATGTGTTTTTTTCTGCACCAAATTCATGAACATTTATTGGAGGTAGCCGGAAGACTTTATTTCAAACAAGTTATTAATATTGTAGAATTGTGCCATTGGCCATCTTGTAGTTGGGTGTTGAGTTGAATACGAACTGGGGCACTTCGTCAACGGCATCTACTGCGCCCTTCGAATTATTATAAAATGTGATGAATACAGGTTTACCAGTTGTAATGTCAATTGCTTTGTCAATTGTATGCATTCTCGATAAAAACAGTACATTTTTGTTTTTCTTGGCCCGATATGAATACATTGCAATATTCTTCAACGCAAACAATGAACTTTTCACTTAACCGTTAGAAGTTTTCTTCAAAGCAGGCGGAGTTTCTCTTCCATTTATCCAAATTCGTCATTTCCGCAAAAAAGAATTGCATTTAAAATATAATGAGTACCAGTAGTTAATAACTAGGAGATCTTTAGGTCGTATTTATCGAGATGCTTCGAGGGAATGTATTGCCTAAATATATAGTCTCCTCTAAATGACACACGCTTTTGATCTATACCGACAAACTCATCGGGTGAATACGATTCTGACCGTTTTTACAAGCACTTCAAACAATAGTCTAACTGGAACAAATTGCTCCCTAGTTGACTGATGGAAAGTTGGTTGTCATTGTCAAAACGAATGCACACTGGAATATATCACGGCATTTACCAGTAAGTCCCTAATAGGTTGATGTCAACTTGTGTATACTCCAATTAAAAGTAAGCAACCCAACAAACCCTTAATTTCGCAATGTCATTGGACAGAAGTTACTGCCTTTATTTGAGACGTAAATATTTTTGTATTTGACAACTTGATTTATTATGCTTTCGTCAATAAATGCTAGAAAACTATAAGACGCCTTTTTGCACTGTTTGTAATGTCCAATTGAACCTTCAACTTGTCATGTTAAGTTCCATACCAAAGTTTGTGTGTTTTTGAGAACAGGATTTTCTTCCTATTGTTGTCTGATATCTGGGGAAATCCACTTATGCTCTTCAGATAATTTACAAAACTGCTTATCGTTACTCAAATTGTCGTCAGTATTGTCATTTGAGGAATAAAAATCTGAGTTGTCCGATGCTGGTTGCTGTAATTTGAAGAGTTACTAAAATTTATCCAGGGTAATCACAATATTATTTTATCGTTGTTTGTAGAATAATCCGTCTATTAATATTTCAAGTTATATGACACTGTCAATTTTATTAACCAGTAATTTTTTATTTTCTTACTCTATGATTGGTAATTTGTTTAGAAAATTCGTGAAATGGAAGTAATTGATAAAAAGCGAAGCAAAGAATTAAATGATGCGTTAGAGAAGCAAGGTCTTACTTAGTTGATTAGTTTAAATCATTGACTTGTAATTTTGTAAAATATGTAGATAATTTGTGCAAATGTAAATATTATAATTGTGTGTTTTAATCACGAACTATATGATCTAATTTCCAAAGTTCTAGTGAACTTTGTTTACCTCTTGTTGTCTTTCCTTATAGTTCAAATGGTTATATTTACTCGAGTTAGAGTAAATTCCTCTTAAGTAGGCCTCTCACGGTTAGTCAAAATGCATGTTGTTGCGCATTCCTTTCTATTCCTCACTGTTCAGAAAAATGAATACTAACAACAATTCATTTCCACGGCCCACGATTCGTCAATGTTCGATTTATTTATTTCTTTTTTAAATATTGGAGTAGCTTTCTTCATTATCACTGACAGTATTTCCCAATGCCAATAAACTTTTAAGTTCAGACAAAATAGACTCGTGGCTCAATAAAAGTGCATCATCTATAGTCTTGCCTCTTGAACAAATCACTAAGTTCTTTAATTCGTTAAATTTGTTAATTTCATTATTCATATGCATATCGTGTAGAATTTTAAATTATGTTCAAAATATACACAATAAAATTCAACTTACTTTTTCAACATTAACGGTAAGGCTGGATAGCATTTATTTTTCAATGAAGAACAGTATGAATAGAATCATAATCAACAATATATTTCGCTAAAATTTAGCATCTTCAGAAAATTTTCCATTTTATATGCAAAAACTTTGAATGCAACAGAGACTTTTTTGAATGCAACAGAGAATTTATTGAAGAAAATTACTGTAGTTTGAATTTGTTTCAAACATTTGAAAATCTTCAACTTTGGCAAGCATGTAATGTATCTTGTAATATAACATGCCCGTCATATTAATCACTGTTACTATTGATATATTTCTAGAACGAACATAAGGATCTGAAGTTGTTGCTTTTTGTCCTGCCACTGATCAAATCGATTTAATTTGATGCGACAGAGTCTCTATTGACTGCATCAGAGACTTTATTAAAGAAAAATTACTGTATATATATATATATATATATATATNGGGGTCGTGGGTGGGTTCCTCCCCTATGTCATTCGGAATAGATGTGGTATAAGAGACAGTATATATATATATATATATATATAGAATTTACAAGAAAAATTTAAATTACACTTAAATCACGGCATTTCAATTTCTTTTACTACTATAATAAGCGTTCATAAATTTGAAACCTCTCCACTTATATTCGAACAATTCAGGCACATCCGATTTGTGCTATCTTAGTTTTAAAGGTTTTTAGAGACTTGGCTTTCTTAATTTCTGGAGGCAATTCATTCCAAAAACGGAATGAGGTATTAATAAAAAAATTTACTGGAGTGAAATATTGTTATCGGCGAATTGTAAAATTTCACATGTGAGGTTCTAATTTAGATCATTTACGTAAATATCAAATAGCATTGGGCCCAAGGTTGTCATTTGTGGAACACCTCTTTCTAATAATAATAAACTTTTATTTTAAAATGGATAAAAACATCCATTTAACTTATAGAAAACTAGATTTTCATTCCATGAAGGAGCCGATATGGAAATAGAGAAACGTCTCGTTCAAAGTTGGTTTTTATTACTCTAGGGATCCTCTCACGCAGTCGACTACCTCCATAATGTGAGCGTTGAGGCAGAATATCTTGCAGTACATGATTCTCAGAAGTCAGTATCTGCTGAATAAGCCTATTATCACCTTTAGTTATGATTTTTTCAATTTGATATAATTTTAATGCGTAAAGCTTTTTTCTGAACTTTATCTAAGCATCATAAGGGATTTTGAGGAACCTCCCCAAACTGAACAACAATATGTTAGCGAGGGCATAGCTAATTCATAGTATAGTGTTTGTAGTTCATATTGGCTAAATTCAAGATGTTTCAATTTCAGCAATAAATACAACTTACTAGTAGCTTTTTTATCAATGCTGCTGATGTGATGAGAAAATGAAAGTGCCTTGTCAAAATACACACCAAGCCATTTCTCTACAGATTGTTGTGTGATATCTTGCAACTCAGGGACAGAGCTTTGACTAAAGTTAATGAGAAATTCGTCTTGCTATGATTAAAATGAAGGTTCTTGGATAAAAAATGAGCCTTAAGAGAATTGATTATAAAATTGCTTTTGTCTCCAACATCATACAAGCCAGGTACAATAAGAGTATTATCGACAGCACAGTTAAAAAACAGGACCACGGATGGTTCCTTGAGGAACTCCAAGTTCAATGTAACGAACTGCAGAATGTTGGCCTTTTATAGTGGTGAAGTGGCTTCTTCTGGTGAGTATACTGGTATACCACTTCATAATATGAGGATTGATGGGAGGATTCAATCTAGATAGACCGTCAATAATTGCTGTGTGGCTAACTGTGTCGAATGCTTTAGACATGTCCAGTGTAATTACTCGGCAATGGTCATGGCTACTCCTGAATTTGTAAATCTGATGCTGTTGAACTTTGTTTACGAAAACCAAACTGCAAAGGACTTAATGATCTGTGATATGATGTAGAAAAATATTTGTCATATACCATTCTTTCAAAGATCCGAGAAAGAATAGGCGTGAGCGATATTGGCCGTAAATTTTTCGGTTCCTTAGGGTTGGCCTTCTTAGGAATAGGTCTAATGTTAGTGATTTTCCAAGCATCAGGAAACACATCACAGTAAAGTGAAAGATTGAATAATGAACAAACTGGATCAGCAAGATATGCAGCACCGTATTTAAAAACCCAGAAAGGCCAACCGTTCATTTCACAGCTAGTTTTCTTGATTCGATTCAGATAATGGTAAACTTCATGAGGATAAAAATAATGAAATCCAATCTAAAAAATGATTATGCAATTTTACCCTTTGCTTTCTTTTGTATAAATAACTTGCGATTAAGTCGATGCTATTAGCTGAAAAATTAACATTTAAATTTTAGACAAGAATTTTATGGTTTAGAGAGTCAAATGCTTGTGATAAATCAATACATGTTATAGCACCGTATTTGTCATCAATATCTTTTCTCCATTCATCAGTGGCGTAAATCTCCTCATACTACAAGTGCATACGCCAACCTGGGCTTAATAAGAGCGTTGTACAAAGAATTTTATTCGGCATTGCTAAAATCACTGTTCTTGAGCTTCAGAATTAGATCGAAATACTGCTTGCTCTTTTTAACAACCAAGTCACGCGGTTAGAAAAGGAAAATGATTTATCACTCCAAAAATTTTTATGGGAGTTTTGATTTTCTTTTTTTTGAAATGCTTACCCGGTTATTGCTTCTAAAGATTAATTCAACTGTTTTGTCATAATTATGAGCCATATTATTTTCAGAGCACCAGCTTGCAATACTTTCGAATGCTGTTTCGGAATTGTCTTTGCCATTTTTGCCAGTCACTGTGTTACGTGTAGACTGCCGTATATGAGATTAAACAGAATGGGCCCCATAATAGTTCCCTGCTGAATGCTTGCATTCGTTTGAATGACGGTTCAGTTCTTTCAACACCAATGCAAACATTGCTTTCTGTCAATGAGACATGATGTTTTTAATGAAAGTAGAAATGTTCAATTTTGCATTCTGTGTCCGTTCAAATGTTTTGCTCAAGTCAAGAGCAATTATCTTGACATATTCATTAGAGGATAGCATCTTTCTAGCTGTGTCGAGTATCTTCAGGAGTGCATCTCAATTGAAGCTTTCTTACGAAATCAAAATGGTTTGGCTTCAAAGCTTCACTATATTTCTCAGAGATGAAGGAATCATAAATCAGTCTTTCGAAATGTATTGAAAGAATTGAAGTAACTGAGACGGGTCGAAAATCAGAAATATTTGCCTCAAACAAAGAGCATTGTTACTATTCCCAAGAAGAGTGAGAGCAGAGATTGTACACATGGGAAAAAACTTCAGCAACGTTGTGGGCATTCTTTTGATCAGGCAGTAAGGATGCTCGTCGTGGCCACATGCCGTATTCTTAATTTCACACAGGGACTGATACACTTGATTTATCGTAAACTCTGGTGGAGATTCATGAGATAAAGTGCATTTAAAAGGAGGAATGTGTATACCAATATGCGAAATAATTGAGAAATAGTTGTTGGTAGTTTCAGGGTTGACTAGATCCACAAGACAATTGTTACTTGGTTTGAGTGCATCTGACCTATTTCTACCATAAATTGCTGCCTTGTTTAAACTTGTGTTTTCGAATATTCTTAAGAATACCTTCACGGATTCTCTTCGACAGATCTTGAACATGAGAAATTTGATCTCTTCTTTCTGGAGAATCGTTATGTTTGGAGTAATATAATACGCATATTTATTGGCTAACTTGACGCTGTTTTTCGAGCAATACTCATCATAAATGGCCGTTACCCATTCAATGAATATCTGCAAAGCTGTATTGGGATTGCCAATGGTCATGATATCAGAGAAATCATGTTGATCAAGTGCTAAATTCATTTGATAAAGCAGTTAAAAAATATCAGAGAAATGAAACTCGTAAAAGAAAGTACAGTCCAAATTATGTTTTAACACTGCTTATAGGAAATTAATGATAGGTTGAAGAAAGGCTGTGTGGAGTAGAGAAAAGCAGCATTAGAATGAGAAAAAAATTTGGATTATTAAAAACATATCGCCGAATTTAAGTGTAAAATTAATAATTAACAAATTAATAGAAAAGCTCACCATTTTAAAGATTTTATTAGATGCTTAAGTTGTAGAACCTCTGTAAGTGTTAATAGCGTCGTCGGTGTAGTTGAAACAATTTCAGAATAGCTTTTATTTGGCTGGGCAGCAAGCAATGATGTATAAGGTTGGCGGGGGCTATGCTGATATGTTGAAGGGCTGGTGGCTGCAAGCACGAGCCGGTGATTAATCAGCGAACATGTTGATTGATGAGCGGTGTTTTGCAATGGTTCAAAGTGGTCTTTGATGCTACGTGCGAGTGTCGCGTAGCCTGCCTTTGAGAAGTGCACGCCGTCGTTGCATCTTGGCTCAAGCAGTAGTATTTTAAAATTTATATATATATATTATAAATATATACATATTTTTTTAGTTCTGCCTTAAGAGATTGAGTTCGAATACTTTTTTCTTCATCAAAAATTTAATGAAAAAATTTGGTAGTTTACTCAAGCTTAAATTGCTTAGCGTCCTTCATAAAGGACAAACCGTTTTTTAACAAAATCGTTGAAAGCTGTCTAGGCGAAATATCGCAAAAGTTGTAATTTTAATAAGTTTTTTTTAATAATAATATTTAATTCTTTTGTTTTTTTACAAATCAAGTAATTAACACTTATGAAGAATTAAAACAATAAATATAAATTAACTTGGTTCTGAAAAAATACTTTGTCTTGGTTTCAAAAGTTTATTGTCCTTTATGATATAAATAGTTGGTTTTCATTGTTCAATAGCTTTGTTATAGTTTATGGACTTTGTCCTATAATTTGATAAGTAGTTGGATCTTCTTCGTTTTAGTGAAATTTTTAATGATTTTTTAAATTTATTGAAATTTCGTTCTTCTTTAATATCTGGAGGGAGTTTGTTCCATCAATCAATTGTAAAATTAGTAAATGATTTTTCAAAGAATTTCTTTTTAAATTTGATTTTGTGATAAGTCTTAGTTCGCTTGTGTATATTTTTCTGTAATTCTACTGAAGGTCTTTTCCAAAATAGTAAGAGGCAATTTAATTTTAATAGGTATTCTAATGATTCGATATTATGTTTTTCTAATATTTTACTTTGATCGTTTTTACTACAGATTGTATTAATTGCCCAATTAAAAACTTTCTTAAGTTTTTTAAATATTTTCTTGGTAACATTGGTAAATAAAAAAGAAGAATATGAAAAATGCGACAGTATAAGAGATCTTAGTAGTACAATTCTCCAATTCATTGGTAATATATGTTGAATCTTAGTTAGCAATTTAACTCCATGGGCCATTTTCTTCGTAGTTGCATTGATCTGATCTGTAAATTTAAGTTCATTGTCAATTTCAATACCAAGATATTTAATTTCTTAGTTTCATAAATGATATTTGTTTCAACATATATTGATTCTAATGGTTCACTTTTTCCANATGCTTTAGACATGTCCAGTGTAATTACTCGGCAATGGTCATGGCTACTCCTGAATTTGTAAATCTGATGCTGTTGAACTTTGTTTACGAAAACCAAACTGCAAAGGACTTAATGATCTGTGATATGATGTAGAAAAATATTTGTCATATACCATTCTTTCAAAGATCCGAGAAAGAATAGGCGTGAGCGATATTGGCCGTAAATTTTTCGGTTCCTTAGGGTTGGCCTTCTTAGGAATAGGTCTAATGTTAGTGATTTTCCAAGCATCAGGAAACACATCACAGTAAAGTGAAAGATTGAATAATGAACAAACTGGATCAGCAAGATATGCAGCACCGTATTTAAAAACCCAGAAAGGCCAACCGTTCATTTCACAGCTAGTTTTCTTGATTCGATTCAGATAATGGTAAACTTCATGAGGATAAAAATAATGAAATCCAATCTAAAAAATGATTATGCAATTTTACCCTTTGCTTTCTTTTGTATAAATAACTTGCGATTAAGTCGATGCTATTAGCTGAAAAATTAACATTTAAATTTTAGACAAGAATTTTATGGTTTAGAGAGTCAAATGCTTGTGATAAATCAATACATGTTATAGCACCGTATTTGTCATCAATATCTTTTCTCCATTCATCAGTGGCGTAAATCTCCTCATACTACAAGTGCATACGCCAACCTGGGCTTAATAAGAGCGTTGTACAAAGAATTTTATTCGGCATTGCTAAAATCACTGTTCTTGAGCTTCAGAATTAGATCGAAATACTGCTTGCTCTTTTTAACAACCAAGTCACGCGGTTAGAAAAGGAAAATGATTTATCACTCCAAAAATTTTTATGGGAGTTTTGATTTTCTTTTTTTTGAAATGCTTACCCGGTTATTGCTTCTAAAGATTAATTCAACTGTTTTGTCATAATTATGAGCCATATTATTTTCAGAGCACCAGCTTGCAATACTTTCGAATGCTGTTTCGGAATTGTCTTTGCCATTTTTGCCAGTCACTGTGTTACGTGTAGACTGCCGTATATGAGATTAAACAGAATGGGCCCCATAATAGTTCCCTGCTGAATGCTTGCATTCGTTTGAATGACGGTTCAGTTCTTTCAACACCAATGCAAACATTGCTTTCTGTCAATGAGACATGATGTTTTTAATGAAAGTAGAAATGTTCAATTTTGCATTCTGTGTCCGTTCAAATGTTTTGCTCAAGTCAAGAGCAATTATCTTGACATATTCATTAGAGGATAGCATCTTTCTAGCTGTGTCGAGTATCTTCAGGAGTGCATCTCAATTGAAGCTTTCTTACGAAATCAAAATGGTTTGGCTTCAAAGCTTCACTATATTTCTCAGAGATGAAGGAATCATAAATCAGTCTTTCGAAATGTATTGAAAGAATTGAAGTAACTGAGACGGGTCGAAAATCAGAAATATTTGCCTCAAACAAAGAGCATTGTTACTATTCCCAAGAAGAGTGAGAGCAGAGATTGTACACATGGGAAAAAACTTCAGCAACGTTGTGGGCATTCTTTTGATCAGGCAGTAAGGATGCTCGTCGTGGCCACATGCCGTATTCTTAATTTCACACAGGGACTGATACACTTGATTTATCGTAAACTCTGGTGGAGATTCATGAGATAAAGTGCATTTAAAAGGAGGAATGTGTATACCAATATGCGAAATAATTGAGAAATAGTTGTTGGTAGTTTCAGGGTTGACTAGATCCACAAGACAATTGTTACTTGGTTTGAGTGCATCTGACCTATTTCTACCATAAATTGCTGCCTTGTTTAAACTTGTGTTTTCGAATATTCTTAAGAATACCTTCACGGATTCTCTTCGACAGATCTTGAACATGAGAAATTTGATCTCTTCTTTCTGGAGAATCGTTATGTTTGGAGTAATATAATACGCATATTTATTGGCTAACTTGACGCTGTTTTTCGAGCAATACTCATCATAAATGGCCGTTACCCATTCAATGAATATCTGCAAAGCTGTATTGGGATTGCCAATGGTCATGATATCAGAGAAATCATGTTGATCAAGTGCTAAATTCATTTGATAAAGCAGTTAAAAAATATCAGAGAAATGAAACTCGTAAAAGAAAGTACAGTCCAAATTATGTTTTAACACTGCTTATAGGAAATTAATGATAGGTTGAAGAAAGGCTGTGTGGAGTAGAGAAAAGCAGCATTAGAATGAGAAAAAAATTTGGATTATTAAAAACATATCGCCGAATTTAAGTGTAAAATTAATAATTAACAAATTAATAGAAAAGCTCACCATTTTAAAGATTTTATTAGATGCTTAAGTTGTAGAACCTCTGTAAGTGTTAATAGCGTCGTCGGTGTAGTTGAAACAATTTCAGAATAGCTTTTATTTGGCTGGGCAGCAAGCAATGATGTATAAGGTTGGCGGGGGCTATGCTGATATGTTGAAGGGCTGGTGGCTGCAAGCACGAGCCGGTGATTAATCAGCGAACATGTTGATTGATGAGCGGTGTTTTGCAATGGTTCAAAGTGGTCTTTGATGCTACGTGCGAGTGTCGCGTAGCCTGCCTTTGAGAAGTGCACGCCGTCGTTGCATCTTGGCTCAAGCAGTAGTATTTTAAAATTTATATATATATATTATAAATATATACATATTTTTTTAGTTCTGCCTTAAGAGATTGAGTTCGAATACTTTTTTCTTCATCAAAAATTTAATGAAAAAATTTGGTAGTTTACTCAAGCTTAAATTGCTTAGCGTCCTTCATAAAGGACAAACCGTTTTTTAACAAAATCGTTGAAAGCTGTCTAGGCGAAATATCGCAAAAGTTGTAATTTTAATAAGTTTTTTTTAATAATAATATTTAATTCTTTTGTTTTTTTACAAATCAAGTAATTAACACTTATGAAGAATTAAAACAATAAATATAAATTAACTTGGTTCTGAAAAAATACTTTGTCTTGGTTTCAAAAGTTTATTGTCCTTTATGATATAAATAGTTGGTTTTCATTGTTCAATAGCTTTGTTATAG
>CABFPE010000015.1:1400413-1461970 GCA_900660155.1 Hofstenia miamia
TTTTCAAAGATTTTCTTTTTAAATTTGATTTTGTGATAAGTCTTAGTTCGCTTGTGTATATTTTTCTGTAATTCTATTGAAGGTCTTTTCCAAAATAGTAAGAGGCAATTTAATTTTAATAGGTATTCTAATGATTCGATATTATGTTTTTCTAATATTTTACTTTGATCGTTTTTACTACAGATTGTATTAATTGCCCAATTAAAAACTTTAAGTTTTTTAAATATTTTTTGGTAATATTGGTAAATAAAAAAGAATATTAAAAATGCGACATTAAATGAGATCTTAGTAGTACAATCCTCCAATTCATTGGTAATATATGTTGAATCTTAGTTAGCAATTTAACTCCATGGGCCATTTTCTTCGTAGTTGCATTGATCTGATCTGTAAATTTAAGTTCATTGTCAATTTCAATACCAAGATATTTAATTTCTTAGTTTCATAAATGATATTTGTTTCAACATATATTGATTCTAATGGTTCACTTTTTCCATTTTTATTCTTTATAATCATAAATTTAGTTTTCTCAATATTTAATTTCATCATATTCTGTTCAAAAAATTTTACTTTAATTATATGTTCTTGTAAAATCTTTATTTTGGATGTATATACTAGAGAATCATCTGCAAATCGAATGCATTTAGCTTCAATGAAGTTAGGAATATAATTTACATATAGATTGAATAATAGTGGTCCTAAAACTGATCCTTGTGGTACTCCATTATTTACCAATATTTGTTTTGACGATAGATTGTTTACTTTCACGTATTGTGAACGATCAAATATATATGATTTTAGAAATTGGATTGATGAATCACTAAAATTATAAATTTCTCTTAGTTTTTTAATTAGTAAATCATGATTAATTGAATTAAAGGCCTTTGATATATCAAGTGAAGCAATATAAACTTTTTCATCTTTGTCTAATTTTCTACGCCAGTCATCTATTGTTTCAATTAATGCATAATTTGTTGATAATCTTTTTCTAAAACCAAATTGCTGTTTGCTTAAAAGTTTATTCTCTTCAATGTAGATCGTTAATTGTTGATATATTAGTTTTTCAAAAATTTTGCTTATTCCTGAGAGAATAGATATTGGACGATAATTCTCTGTTTTCTCATTATTGCCCTTTTTAAAAATGGGAATAACTTCAGCCATTTTTAATTGTTTAGGGAAATAGGAATAGTAAATACATTCATTGAAGAGATCACATAATGGTCTTGCTAGTACATATAGAGCGTCTTTTAATAACCGTAGAGGATAGTAACTTGGGCCAACAAGTTCTGAATTGCTCGCTGGTTAAAGAAGTTCAAGAGCATTGATGATATCCACCATGAAAGGTGCAGAAATAACAACTTGTAGATAATTGTCTGCAAGGTATCCAGAGAATGTTGATGGAGTGAGCGATTCTGTTAGATGCAAACGCTTTCAAGGGTTGGGTCGCTTTTGATCATCTGTTTACAGAATCTTGAATCCATTCAGAATTCAGATAAAGCAAACTCTTACATGCAATTACATAGAAAATCGTGTTCAGGTGTGCTAGTGTTTCAAAACCAAGTTTGAGGAACAGTGAAATTTTCATTAGAGTATGTGGATGTGGTTAAGTAATGAAGGCCCGTTTCTCTCTATTTGACCATGTCAACCTCAAGAACTCAGTAGTGCTTTGGAGATAACAAAAACAATAATAACAACAAAATATATTTAAATTCCCATCTACATATACATGTATTAAATATAGAAAATTATTAAGAACATAAATAATGCATCTTTCTTAATATAAGTTTCATTTATTGTAATGAAGTCCAATTTGGTCCATAGTAATATTGAATAATTTAAGAATCTGAATTTTCGATTATACTTACTTTTTTGACAAGTAATTATTCTTAGATTTCGATTATTAGAAATATTCAATTTTTTTTCCAAAATTTCGATAAACTTCTAATATTTTAAAGAGCTTCTAATGATTTTAGATGGTATTTATGCATTACCAATTATATTCAAAGCCGGATTATGGCTTGTCGAGACCCTGGACCATTAAAAAAAGAGGGGCTCCTCCTTCACTGTAAATGCAATGATTGCTATTACTCACATAATCATAAATTTATATTAAATTACCAATAATTAATGAACCAACTGCTTTATATTTATTAATTGCAATTAATATTTATTTTTATTAGAACACTTCTTCCAGCTTTGCACTTGTAAATTTTCTATGACTGTTAAAATCAATTGTCAGTAGAGATAAATCTTCAAAATTATCTTTAATAATGGAAGTCACTAAATATTATTTTATCTTTCTTAAAAAAATTAATTTGGCATGCAATGTCGAAATATTTAGAAAACTTGTCAGGAACTACCTCCATTTATACACCATAAGTGATGTAAAATTATATAAGGAGAAGCAATGTCATTAAGATTAGATGAACACTGTAAAAGCTGAATTAATTCAAAAAGTAAAGTCATCCACATGATCTAGGTCTAATGGAGACTTTTCATATAAACAACTTGCTGATTCTGCAACTGAAACAATGGTTTGTAATGCTATTTTATACACAACTCTAAATTTGGTATATAGATTATAGCTTTTTCGCCTCTTACCAATTTAGCAATTATAAAATAACAAAAATGCTTCCTACTCTAACTTGTTATTTTTCTGAAAATACATTACCATTCATGCATATGAAATTTCGATGCTTATATCAAAATGGTACAGAGATCACAATTTCCTCATAAATGCTACTAAATCAAAAGAGCTTATAATCCCTCTTGGAAGAAATTGTCACATACCAACCCAAAATACTCAGAATTTCTTATTAGTAAATGAAATGAAAATACTTGGAATTACAATATCCAACCACTTTAGTTTTCAAAGTCATGTGCTGAATTTAACGAAAAAGATTAACCAGCACATTTACTTACTGCTAAAGCTTAAACGTTTGGGATACTCAACTGCTGAGCTGGAACTGTTGTATTCTAGTATTATTGTCAACTTTATTAATTATGGACTTGAAGCGTATGCAGCAGAGAACAAGATAAATTTGGACTACATTGATAGAATAAAGAAGAAAGCTATCCGATTCGGAATCATATAATCGTTTACATCAATACATGATTTAATAAAAAAAAGATGAACAATTATTCAGCAAGATCCAATCAAATTCGACACATCCTTCCTAATAGAACTCAATTCGCTGCAGAGAGATTAAGGCCACGTATGCCTCCAACGATTCTGGCAAAAAAATATAAACCTCAAAATTTTTCCAAACAGATGCCTGAAATATCCATATTCGTAAATTTGTAAACTATATATTCTGAATGTTATTTTCAGATACATAATCATAAAATATATTATTATTATTATTATTATTATTATTATTATTTTCTTTATCAGCATGTTTTTGCTTTTTTATGGGGCGAATAGTTATTGTCATTTACTAGTATATTGGCTTTCTTCTCAATCTTAAATTTTATTCTTGTTGAATTAATCAAGTAAGCAGACTAGGCTGTCGTACAAAAAACACACGTTTTAAAGTAAACAATGATTGAAAAGATTTTCTTGTTAAAATAAGCTGAACAAGTAAGGAATGTCAGGAAATGTTTCAAAATTTTCATTGTAGAATACACTGAAGATGATTCACTAGCTGTGACTTTTCTAATTTTATTTTTGCCAATGCTGAACATATTTCTTTTAGTTATCATGTAATGTGCATATGCATGGCATCGAACAGAGCATCACATAATTAATAACGGCTTTTCAACATTCCCCTCACTTGTTGTTGGTGCCAGTAGCTCCCATCTATATTTAGATGACAGAAAAAGTGTAGAATTTTTTATCAAATGAAAAAAGCAAAGCAGGACTTAAGCAGCATTTGCATAAAATTAACCCACAAAATTCAGAGAATATATGGAACAGAAAGCAAATTAGGCAGCAAAATTTTGTTTTTTTTAATTTTTGCTTGAACACAACAGCATTTTCCTGATATATTTCTAACATTTCTATAATATTATACTCTGCAGTCGGCAATTGTAATCATGTTTGAACTTCAAGATTCTAACATCAGTTTGTGTTGCTCTATCATAACAAAAAATTGTAATAAGCTTCAAAAAAAATTTAACCAGTTCACCATTGGTTTTGAGATAGCACAAAGTAAATATTCATTTATCACAAAGAGGTATCTTTGTTTGAATCCAGCGCTAATATTATAAAATTTCTCCGATCTCACTTCTAATACTGTACTGAATAAATAAATACATTGTAGAAGATAAATATGAAACACTGGCTTTGGAATATTACCCAAGTGAGATATGTAATCTTTCAAATTATACCAAACGTTTGATATATCCGTGGAAAGTTCAATCTTGATTTAATTGTGCTTATCATTTCATTTTCACCTCCAAGAAATAGTCCACTTTCTGCAAAAAATATGACAGCTACAACTCTTTGTAAAGCATGTATGCGGATCATCAGAAAAACCCAAATTTTCTTTGGTTAATGCTTCAAATACCAAAACCCAAGTCCTATGTCTTAGCCTTCATATATATTGATAATTTAAAGGAATTTTACATACAATATATGAACATTGTTTTTCAAATAATCTTCAAGAAATAATTCTAGAACACATTTTACTATAAATTTGTTGTATTTAAATTCTAACACCTGCAAGAAAATGTTTGTTCCTAATTTTTCATTAAAATATTAAAGTCAGATGAAACACAAATGCATCAAGATCGCAGAATTAATATATTAAGGAAGAGAAACCTAATTGAAATACAAAATTTAATCAAACTCTTCACTTATTTTAGCTTAATTAATAATTTGTAAATTTATAATTTTACAACCAAATAATTTTCTTTTTGATTGACGATGGTAAAGTAAGTACTGAAAGTACTCTCAATTGAAATTTTCGTTGTTTTTTCATAAAATGACAAAGAAGCTTAGTATACAAGCAACATATATATATATATATATATATATATATATATTCAAGTCTGTGAACTAGTATCAATTAAGCAAAATCCGAGCCAACAAAGACTAATTGGACCAATTATGAAAGAAAAAAAAATTTAAGCAATTAAGAACAAAATTTGTTTACTAAACTCAGAAAAAAATCTTTGATCAATTAAACTCTAGTTGAGAAATGGCGATACGTCCATAAATTTATTGGAAAATCTAAAGGTATTTCATCCGAAATAAATTAATTATACATCAATGATACAACCGTAACAAACAGAACTCAAATACTAAATCATTTAAATTCAACATTCAAAGAACCTTATAAGAAAAAACAAAATTCTGATAATCTCAAACAATCAAAACAATTTTCCTTTAGACTTGCTACAATCAGTGAATAAGAAAACCAACAAATCAACCGCTTCTTATAATCTCTCATTTTTTATTAAACGTTATTTCCTATTTTTAGAAAACAATTGTTAATCAAATTTAATCAAGGTATTATTGATTGTGAATTTCCAGACTAACTAAAAAAATCAGAACAGCTCCTATATATAAAAAAGGTGAAAACTTAAACGCAAAAAATTATAAACCCATTTGTATTACACATCCTTTTAGCAAACTCTTTGTATGTTCAAATAAACGCATTCCTAGAATCTGAAAACATCCTATCACATAAACAATTTGAATTTTACAATGGCCAAACGCAAGTCTATCTATTACTCAACAAATAAATTCTAATATATCTCAAAATAACTGCAGTTGGGTAGCATTATTATATTTAAGTACGTCATTCAATTCAATGAATTTTGAATTTTGCAAGACAAGCTCATAAATTACAATTTTGGTGCTAACTCAATTAATTTAATCAGGAACCCTAGACAGCAGCATTTAATACTAAGCAGTAAAAAAATCAAGTTATATTACGACTAACCATAGGGTACCGCAAGTCAAGGTACTGTACTTGGGTCTTGGCCCTATTTTATTTGCAGTTTTAGTAAATGATATAATAAAACATGTTAAGCACAGCAACATTTACCAATATGCCGACGACACATGCCTAATAAGTATCGCAAAAAATGCTTTTGATGCTACAAAAAACCTCCAAACAGAAAAATTAAACAATTATTTTACAAACAATCAACTAAAAATAAATATTGAAAAAACACGATTTATAATTTATAATAATAAGCCAATAAAGCAAGGTGAGCCTGTCAGCTATTTAGGAGTGAAGATAGATAATGAATAAAAATTTGAAAAATTTACACTGAATATGATTCAAAAATTTACTGCAGGCATTAGATTGTTATCACGCATGTAATGTAACAGCAAACAGTTATCATAAACAACTGATACATGTTTTCTCTTTGTTTCATTTTCAATATTGTTTTTTTTAACTACCCTAAATTCGAAACATCGTATGCTTCTATCAAAGACATTTAATTAGTGTATAAAAACTCTAAACTTTGCACAAAAGCATGACGAAGCATCAGTATGTCGTAATAAATATAAAATATTTTCTCCTTTCTACCAAATTCATCTGCATATGATATCTATCTTATGTAAATTCAAATCTCTACAAACATCTCGCCTTTGCTTCAATGACTATATTCAGGACGTTACTCCTAAGTAATTAAAAAGGGGGCTCTTCTAGATGAAATTTTCATTTCTATGATATATTTGGCCATAATATATATTCTCAACAAATACAATCCAAATCTTGAATACTAATAAATATAAATTTAACAAAGAGGCTGCGCCCCCACTCAAATTTAACAAGATGGGCTGAGCAACCTCTCGAGTACAACCCTGACTACATTAAATTAAATGAGGGATCACAAAAATTTCTGTTTTTAGTTAAAAATTCTAATAGCTTTCATCACACATCAATTAAATTGTGGAATAATTTAAATTATGAAACGGGAATAGAAAAAAACTATAAAAAGTTTAGAAAAAAATTGAAATAATTTCTTCTAATAAAACAATATACATTGGGGGAGGGTAATACACTTCATGCATTCGAAACATACATCCAACATTGAACACATACACAAACATTCACACAGACATTGATTATATTATTATTACATATTGTACATATTAATTTGTAGTTAATTATTTGTTAACATTTTATGTTTAGTTTATAGTCTTTTGCATACATACATTGCGCAATAAATTTGCTTTAATTCTTATTATTACTATTATTATTTTTATATTTTGGGAGTAACTAAAAATCAGGATATTTTGATTCTGCCAAACATTTATTAAATAAGTGCCACAGAGCCTTTAGCTTTGTTCCAATAAATTTTCTTCGTTTCTTTGTAAAATTCTACTAAGGTAATAAATCTTAGTTTATATTGATCATCATGTTTGCAATGCTTATGATAGAAATGTTTAAATATTGTATTTAAATTGTTGTTCACTAATAATTGCAGAAACCTTTCATTTAATATATTACTGATTTCTTTGTCATTTGTAATACATTCAACTTTATCATTTACTATATAAGGAATTTCATTTTCTTTAGAATTTAAGAATTTCGAAATAAATGAACTCTTTGTTTAGCAAATTTTTCATTAAAAGATTGTTGCAAAAATGCTTATAGATTAATATTGAATTTTTATTGCATTTATTTCTTAATGATTATACTTAGCATCCGTTCTTTATGACAAAAATTTGCGTTGGCCTTATGCTTGTTTAAATAACAAATTCCGCATACATTAAATTGAACCCACAAGCTATCAAATTCAGAATCTTCTTTAGAAATATTATCTCTGATTATTGATTTGAAATTGCGTGGTATATTTGTTAAATCATAGCTTCTATCTCTTCGAAAAATCAAAAATTTGTTATTTGAACTTTTTAAGTAATCATTAGAGTTTAACCAAGTTTCAGTAACGTCAATTATTGCACTTTCATCAAAATTCTGAATTAGATCGTAAAATGTATCAAATTTTTCACTATACTTTGGAAATTGGTATTGACTAATTTTTGCTTAGTTACAATTTTTTCATTTACTTTGTTGAAGGGTATAATATTTTCGTATACAATTATACTACAATTCATGATTGGTCTTCAAAATAGTCAACTGCATTTGATTCTTATATATATAGGACATTCTGCTAAATGCGTTATGGTTACTATGTAATTTCTTAAACATATTTGAATTTTTGCAGTTGATGCATTTATGCATTTTCTTAACATTTTTAACTGGACAATTCTTATAGTTGTGATTATCCATGTAGTACATACAGTTTGATGTTTATTTTTTTTAGAAATTATCTTTATTTCAGAATGAAACACATCAAACTGACTAAATTTACAATAAAATTCACTTCACTTGAAGAGATATTTGCGGCATTTCATGGACGTGATAGCTCTGGTGTTGTATTCCTTTCGTGTCGGTGTTTTTGGTAAGGGTTGGAGACTTGGGAAGTAGATAATGCAAATAGGAAGCGGAGAAAATTTCTAGATTGATGATTTCGTAACGTGTGAATATGGTAGACAGTGGAGGTTACAGCGAGAATGCTAGTATTTCTTGAAGAATCTGTTTGGAAAAATAAATGTAAATCTCCTATCAATATCTCTTTCAGGGGCTGGTAAACGTTCCCGAAGATTTGTAGAGGCATAGTCNATTGCCTTCCTCTGTAGTTTGTCTATAAGTTGCTGTAATGACTTCCTGCATCCTCCCCATACTGAAACCGAATAGGTTATGTTTGGCAATATCAACGCAGTGTAAAGTATCTTGAGCTCGCGTAAGGAGTAACCTTGTGCCTTTAACTTATTTATTTTCATTGAGCATAACTTTGTAGAATGACCATATTGACCACAATTACTACATTCTCTGACGTAATAAAGATAAAATGTTTGAACAATTTAAAACCAAATTTCAATTTTTTCCAATCAACATATGTCTCAACTTTGATGAAACCGTCATTATAAATTCTTTGCTCTTTCCATAATTGTTAACATTACAGTATATTAATTCACAATGTTTCGTTTTAAAATCCTTGAGAATATTTTCATTATCAGCAAATAATTGATTAAAGTTAGTAACGTCTTCATATAAAGATATATTAGTAATCTTGATTTTTGGCAAAGGTTTGATCGATATTTTATATATATTTGCATCTCCATGAGTTTTACAAATAAAAATTTTAATTTGTCTAAATCAATATTACAATCATTAAAAAATCGATAAATTTACAAAATTAATAATTGAATAAATCAACATTACAATGACGAGACTCTAGAGATTGCTAAAATTATGTTAGCATTGCCTCGCATTAATGCAATTGAGAGAAACTACAAAAATCTAAAGAAAGCAGTAGCCACATCTCTTGTGAACTTGCCACGATTCTGCTGGGAGGGTCAGTCTTAATTGAGTTAACTGAGAAGCCGCCCAGTGTTTCTAGTCCCCCTCGCAGTGACACCCTACGGCTCGTGGGGCATTCAAGCAATGAGGACCATCAGGAAGATCGCCAGTAGGCTCGCCATCCAGACCAAGCAGTCAACGGAAGCTGCACAGAAGGAGATTATGACTCGGTTGGGTATAGTGCTGGTGCGTTGCACAGCGCGTGCAATCATCGCTAGGTGTCCTGTGGACTGAACAACCAAAGCACTGCAACAATTCTTAAAACGCGCAGAAGTACCTAAACCAAAAAAAGACCAAAATACTACTGTTGCCAAGGACACAATTGCAACGCCAATAGAAACATCAAAAGTTGTCAAACTATAGCTGAAGATTATCTTAAACAATTACCTTGTCTGTGATGATTGACTATTGAAATTTTCCAATTTAATGATGATTTATGAAATGAAATATTGTAAATGATTATACATATGATATTTGTTCACAGCATAATTATATCACATTAATTTAAAAAAAAAATTATAAACGTTTCTATGACTTCAACAATCCTAGAGAAACATAAAGTTTTCTTGGTAATAGTCATGTAAACGCTTTTGTGTAATTTATGTTTTTTAGAACGCACATGTACTGCGTCTTTCCCTCATTTTCAAAAAGATGATTTTTAGATTTGAGTTTGAGATTCAAGCTACTGACGGGAAGTTAACCGACATAGCGTCAGTTGTTGTCAATCTAAAGGACACCAAAGATAACCCACCGCTTTTCCAACAAACTCATTTTCATTTCATTGTATCTGAACGAGCGCCTGTCGGTCACATAATTGGGAAGCCTGTTGCGTTTGATCCTGATGTTTCGGATCATCAACTTCNCTAATGTAAAATTCTGAAAAAAAAATATATAAATTTATCAAGAAAAAAAAATATTAGAAGGTACGTGTATTTAAATTTGCGAAAAATTGAAGTAGAACTTCCTAAAATACAGATCTTCAGCACAAAAAAACAACAGGTTTATTAAAATTCATGAGAAGAATCTATGGAGAGAGTAGAGGAGATGGGCCTACAAGCAGATTTCGTCCAAATTTTTTATTGAACCAACTGTGCCAACGACACAGGCACTATTTGCAATTTGAATTTCGAAAGAACTTTAATGAATTTATTTTACTGCAACAAAATGATTATAACAAAAATATAATTTAGTGAAATTAAAAAATGCCTAACTGCTATAACAGCTACTAACTGAATTGCATAATTTCTGTACAGTATATGATCCAGTTCTAATATATTTCGAATAAAATTTCAGTTCTAGCTCCAGTGCAAGAACAGTAAATATTCATTTTCAGTTTGCAACAATGTTCGTTATCTTCCGGCAAGGTTGACTGACCACATGTATTGCAGCACTTTGTAAATATTATTACGCCTAACCATAACACTATGTAATTGCCAATATGCCAGGTAATAATTTACAAAGCCGCAGCATCAGCCTAACGTGGCCTTATTTTGTCAGATATTTTCCTGAGGGGCACTTAAATGTATTTATTACTAATTTCTTTTTAATTGTTAGAAAATAAATATTTAGCATGTTTAAATATCAATCAATAATTAAAATGAAACTTGATCTGATATTTTGTATATCATACTATAGAATATACAACAAAAATAAATCTTATTCTGATTAGAACATCAGTTTATATTATGTACAAAAAACAATTTATGTAATTTACATTGAAATATCTTGCAGGTATTTGATAAGACGCATGTAATATACGCATTGGTGCAATTGGTAACGACTGAATTTCTGGGATCTGTCTTGCCTAAAGGAACCCGAATGAAAAAAATTGTGTCTATTTTTCAATTCCCGCTTAATAATGTCTGCATAAACATAGGTTAGCATTATACTGCAGTCAGAAGTTTTGATAATATTTTATATATTGATTATTATTTGATGCAATTGGTCTTAAAGTTATTTCAGTTTTGTACACTTTTACTAGACCATAGATGCGACATGCAAATCCACCACTAGATTTTACATTCTCATACATGATTTCGTTTGTCTAATTTTGACTCAATAAGCTACGTAATACTGCACTGAATCTCTTCTTCATTAGAAAAGGTGCGTCGTTGTTGGGATTTTTTCAAACTCATCTCCACTTAAGATTTTGAATAATTTGTCCCTATCTTTTTCTAGCATGATTACAAAAACATTACCTTTATCAAATGGAACAGGTTTCAACTACTTTCTTTAAAAATGTTCTTTATATTTTTAATTAGTGTTTATTTAGCCCTAAGCAGCCTGACGTTCCTTTCCACATTTACAAAAATTTTCTTCAAGCCTATTTTCAAATTATTACTTCGTTTAATGGAAATCAATAATTAAAAAACCGATAAATTTACAAAATTCATCTAACACTGCATACATTATTACATTTTAAAGAAATTTTTTGGAATAATTGTATAAATCCACATTAAAATGGTTAAGAAAAACTATCTACAAATTCACATAATTAACTTAATAGGATTTACTGCATACTTTATTCCAATCTAATGATAAGACTCTAGAGATCTTGCTAAAATCATATTAGAATTTCCTCGCATTAGCGCAATTGAGAGAAACTGCAAAAATCTAAAGGGAGCAGTAGGCACATCTCTATTGTGAATTTTCCGCGATTCTGCTAGGAGGGCCAGTTTTGGAAAAGTCTTAATTGAGGTAGCTGACCGAGAAGCCGCCTAGCGTTTCTAATGCCAAGGGCACAAATAAATAACCTTCAGAATCACAATTATTAAAGTGTTTTGAGTATTTGTAATCTTCAGCTACTCCTAGAGCCCAGCCTGCAATGGATGCGGCATTTGAAATGGATGACCGTCAAGTCAAATTGGAAAACCTTGGGGCATTGGTACGTCTATTGAGGAACATGCATTAATGCAATTTTAAAAATGTTTATTAAAGCTTATTGCTGTGGAAGAAATTGCTGAATAGATTAAAAAGTTTTCTTAGAAATTTTCGAATTTTTGAAAAAAATTTATATTCTCTCCATACCTAGTGTTAATGTATTTAGAAAGTTTTGAGCTCCTGGAGGCAACAAAGAACTTTGACTGTTTCTTGATATGTGCAAAGATATTCCAAACCCATTGAGGCGAGCCGTGCGCAAATTCAGAGGTCGGGGTCGAAGTCAGCTCCTACTCGTCATATTCAATTGAATATTTTCGCAAACATTTCAATTTGTGCTAATTGTAAAGGCAAATACAAATAATTGAGAATATAGAATTTGCAACGAAAGGTCCTAGCCAACATACACCCGCAAAGTGTAAAGTAAGACGAAACTCTCCAAAGCGATATCAAACATTCACAATCTGTGAAATAGACACTATTCCAAAATATAAATAATTACAGGCTTTTTTTAAAAAAGTAACTTGAATCTTGTTCCATTTATAAAGGTAATGGTTTTATGAAACTAGATTAGGAAAAATATATTTAATCCAAAATTTTGTAATATTAATTGAATTTGTGGGAAATAAGTTCCCCACTTTATATCTTTCTATTATAATATCAGAAAGATATTTATAATTAAAAATATAAAATTGAGACTAAAGTGAATCAAATAAAATTCAATGGAAATAAAATAAATTTGAAGAAATATAATTAACGAATTTCCATGTTTGCTAAAATAATTAATTCAAACAACAAAGCCATAGTTTTATGGGTTTAAAGTGAATATCTACAAGAAATAAAAACAATTTCCTAGTTTCTGACTTTGAGCGCACTTCCTTCAGAGGAAAAGTATAAAAACAGGGAGTATTGGAATATCTTAACAATTATAAAATAACTACTTCCTGATGTCATTAGACATTTTAAGATAAGATTTATGGGAATAAAATAATATAAAATTGTACGAATAAAGCCCAAGTGAAATTTAATTATTGTCCATTAAAATTTGAAAAGATTTATAACTTGA
This sequence comes from Hofstenia miamia, assembly GCA_900660155.1. Lineage (NCBI taxonomy): Eukaryota > Metazoa > Xenacoelomorpha > Acoela > Hofsteniidae > Hofstenia > Hofstenia miamia. The sequence goes on from CABFPE010000015.1 coordinate 1,413,683, forward strand.
TATTCCCCACAATTATAGTGCCATTTAATCAAATTGCCTACCACAATGGAATATAACTTCCCACATCAAACTAATTTGATACACAATCACTAGGCAAACGGGTATGAAGCAAGTTTGAACAAAATAATTTACCTAAATCCTCGTTTATCACATTAAACACAGCATTGTCTGAAATATTAAGTTAATTTAAAATAAAGAGCAAAGATCCACAGGAGTTATTCAAATTATAAATAACAATCCAAATAAACACTCTGTTCAAATAAATTACTACTTTGAGAAATAAATTAACAATTTCCTATTTTTTAACTTTGGGCAAAAAACTGTACAATATATCAACAAAATATAGCACCAATCAAATGCTAGCTGTGAGCGTGATTTTGCAGACCTAAACACTGTTTTCGTAAAATTACTAACAGTTTGAAATTGCACATGTTAAAAAAGGAAATTTAAACCAATCACCGTGCATAAAACCGAGATATGTAAAAAATACATATGCTTACTGCTAGACATTGTGCCAGTAGCGACTTAATCACCCACTCGTGTAATTGGTGAGGAGTTAGGTGGGACAAAGATTTTGAGACCAACTGACAAAATCCATAAATGTTTAATATTTTTCCTATATAGATAAAAATGCATTTGCATGACACTAACAGGATATTAGCAACATTATATATTTGAGCAGATTAGGCTAAAAGGGCACTAAATCACAATGAAATGCAATCAATGAATAAACATTTTAACCTCATTCTTTCGCTTAAATACATCCTCTGAATTGGACAAATAAAAAAAGTATTTCACATAAGTTATAGGAATCTATGAGATAGAGCATGCCAATTTCAATCACGCTAACCTCCACACTCACTTATATTGTCATAAATATTTGTATAAAATGATGGCAGCGGCCTCAAAATTGTTGGAAAATGATAGATTGTATCACGAATAAAAAAATCGATAATCTGCTAAAATTAAAAATGCCCTTATTTCAAAATTTTTATCAATGTCCAAAAAGACGAAGAGCAAAACTACCTGTGAAAAGAAGTCCTAGTGGATGAAAGGCAATTTTTTCTATTCCATTACGTAAACTCTAATTCTAAGCCTTACGAAATTTGAGAAGAGCTGATGTAGATTTCAAAGTAATTGACAGATAGCAATTGATACTAAAAAACTACTAAATTTTATCGCACATTTTTTATACAGGATAGCAGAGCAAGGCTGGAAACTGGTAAAGCCAGCTAGCACTTGGCAATCTGCTTGAATGCGGAAATCGGAAATTGACAATTACTAACAAAACAATGCGTTCAAAAGTATTCCATACGATTTTACTCGCATAAACACATTCTTGTTTAATTTTTCTCTGTAATTCCAGATCCTGCAAATTTAACCAGCTTCAAACTCTACAGAAGAGAAGATTGTGTGAGCAATTGAGGGTCTATCTCTGTAATTGACTCTCAAATTATTTCTTCCCCTTTCCCCAGGTAAAAATATAGAAAATCGTTCGTCATAATGATCAACCACATGTAATGAAAATACTCCCACCCGATGCTATATTTGAAAACTTTATATTAGGCAGTGAGTAGTAGTATTAAAAAGAGATTTCATTCAATACACAGGGCATATGATTTAGCATGAAAAGTGGATTTTCTACCTAAACACACATTTGAGAATAAGATTAACTTAAGATGAGGTATATGATTGCATCTTTTAAAAGAACTAAATGTTCAAATAAAAGTAAACATTTTAAATGAGAAGAAAACACTTCAGGCAGTGAACTATTTAAGAAAGTTAAAGAAATTTTAATATACCTTTATTGAGGCTCATTCGAATTTTCAGCTTTGAATCTTGTGGCGTTAGACACCTGTGGCAGATAAATGTCATTGAGGCTTTTAGATTGTTTTGACATGGCTTCTAGCGAAGACGGAGATTCCAGCGATCTCGGACCTGAACTAATATTATTATTAGTGGTGAGATGTTGGTTCTTACTCGCCCACTCATTTTTTAACCGACTGTCAGTAGTTTTGGATACCATAGGAAAGTATGCCGAATAGCTATCTAAGTCCAATCTTGGCTTAACAGTTGTTGCCACTGGAGGCGGCGCCATTGGATTTGCAGTAGTCATGGAATGACGATAAGTATTCCGAATATTTGACATTAATGGTTGCTTAGAATATGATATGAAATTTGCTGATTGGGGATAGGAAGAATTGGGTATAGAAATCGGTTGATACTGCGGTAATGACTGGTAATTGACTGATTGGGCTCCCTTCGACACTACTTGATAATTGTTTGAGGGCTTGACAACATTAATGGAATTATTTGACATAGTAGCAGCCGAAGCGCCCTGAGAAAATGAGCTTGGAGGATTGACAGACGAGACCTTTTGATTAACTGTTGAAGGTTTGCTTGTAGAGATTCCTAAAACATTTGCTAGTTCGGCATGATCATTTAAAGATTCAAGTTCCAAAGTATCGAATGGATTTTGAGCATTTTCAAATTCACTAAATTCAAACTTTTTTGGTGATGGATTGATACGTGTTTGCTGAACCTTAACTGACGTCGGGGCGAGAATCGGCTTTGATACAATTGTTTTAGACTCCGGTTGTAAGGTTTCTTGCAATTGTCCTTCAGGCGCTTTCTCCTCAGATGATTTTTGCAAATTTTCTAGGGTTTCATTTCGGACTTTTATCTTGTCATCTAGCCATTCATCATTCCTTTTCTTTTCCAATTTATGGGCCTTTGTCCATTCAAGAACACTTCGTTCAAGCGAAAAACTGTACTAAATAAAAATGTTGATGTTTATTTGTGAAATAATCGTAAACCTACAAATGCAATTTATAAAAATATAACAAATGAAAAATAATATATAATCAATGGAGCTCGGATGTATGACGGGATTGGAATATTGCCTCTGTACCATAGTTTGTCGGCATTCATATTCTATATCTTTCAAAATACTGATTCTATGCAATCATTATGAAGCAACGATATCACCCTTACGATTTTGTTCTTTCAGTTTCATATACTTTATGATTTTTATTCTGAAATTCCCATACATACACCTGTAAATTTAATATTATCACACACCGATCGGCTAAAGTGGCAATTGCTATTGTATTAACTGTGTAGACAAGTTGATAGGCATTGCTTACAAATTAACAGTTTTCGTATTGAAGAAGTCTAAATGCTCGCAAAGCTTTTGCCAACCACCAGTAATACACATCACGTCGCGAGCTTGTACATCCAAGATTCATGTACATAATGGTCTAAATATATGTGGAACTTATGTATTTCATAAAGTTGCCTGTTTATTCCAGGTATGTATTTTGAGCAAGCAATATAAACACATATTTGGTGCAAATTTTTTAAAAAATTGACATTTAATAAGTCGATATTATCAAAAGAAAACGGAACATAGCGAAACATAATACTCATTCAAAATATAAACCAACTACAACTAAATGATCTACTACAATACGGTTATTGAGAAAATTGAAGAGATTTTACTCGCCATAAACTTGCAAACCATCGAAACATGGTGTTATTGGTATACATGTACAGTACATAGCTGGTCATATTACCTGGAAATATCGTGAATTATTGTCGGAAGGAGTTGATGAAAGCGACCTACTATATAAATACCTAGTGGGCCTTGATTATGAAGCCTTTATGTTCCATGAAAATGTTGCTGCCACTGAACATGGTTTGTTTCATTTTGTTCAACCCTGTAAATCAAATACATGTAGAAAATCATTATGTAACATGTTTATTGAACTATCAGAATTCTACTCCTCGAATCTGGTCGAAATGCATGGGCACATAGCTTCAAACATTTTACTTAAAAAACTTGTTTAGATTCACCTCCTCGCTCAAATAAATAACCAGGTGAAAAAGTGGTTAAATTTTCCATGTACAACATACCTCATTATTATGAAAATTACAATGCATGACAAAAATAGCTATTTAGATGTGCTAAACTTATTGCCTGGGACAATAGCCCCAGCTCTAAGATGAAGGGCGGGTTGTAATTGTTAAATTTCCTATGCCCTGCCCAACGATGGGGCTCTTCATATTTAGAAATCCAACTTTTCGTTTCATTTTCTACAAATCCATTACCCACCCAGGAAGGTTGCCTGCTACCAAGTGGGGAAATGATCTATCGGGAGATCAAGAAAGCAAAACTGCAAAATTTTCAAGCAAATTACAGACTAGAACCTGTCCTTCACAATGTCATGAACGCAATCAATGCAACGTTTCACCTTAAATCATTCTGTGATAATGATAAGATTTACACAGTCAATTCCCAATGCTAGAAGAGAAATACAAGAGATATCTAATGATCTTGACCCTCAGTTGGTCGAGATAATTTTATGCTACTTGGAATGATTATTTGGCCCTTTCAGTCATTATTATAGTAATGCAAACGATGCTGGAGAGAGACAAGAATACGTATTATATTGGCTTAACAAGTTTTTTTGTTTTATAGTCTTTACTGCGAACACTATAGAAACGGGTGTAAGCATTTTTACGACAGGTATGGGTGCGGAACCCAAAGTAGGACTACGCCACTACACTACTGTGAATAGATGCACATGTAGTAAAGAACGACATGCATAGAAAATATTTCATGAAAAACCTTCTACGATACCTACAATTTTAATTTCCGTGGGAAAATTAATTACCAACCTGTCAAGAACAATTCATAATAGTAAAATTAATTTCACAGCTTTCTATTTACCCATACGTGGATGATAACACGAGATTTCGAATTTTCGATACAAATCAGCATAAATGACAAATTTTAAGTCAAGGACATAGTTGCAAATAACAATTAAGCGAGAATACACGGGAAAAGCCTATTAATTAATCTTTTCACGGTATTTCAATCAATTCAGAATGTATTTGAAAATGTTTATTGTAGTTTTCCGAACTCGCAAAATTAATACATTTTCGGTAATTAAAACGTAGACAGGCAATTGTAGAGGTAAATTAACCACCGATGGAGCGGAATATAAGAATTAAGGTTGCGCTCCTAGTCTTTTACTTTCGGAAAAATATACATCCTAAGCAATTTTGTTAATAAATAATATTTCTCAATCACTTAACCATGGTCAAGGTTGCAGAACTAATACTAATAGATTTGGATGCTGACGTAGGGACAATAATTATAGTATAAATTCATTGAAATTGACGGGGAGGTGCTAAATGAGAAACCACCTTAACCAAAAATATTAATTTTCAAATGCAGAAATATTCTTTTTATCATAATCAATGAGGAGGTAATGAGCTGTCAGCGTATTTCATGGAGATGATTTGACGTTTTTAAGTATTTCCATCTAATGAAATGCTAGGCTTTCGTACATTTTAAATTGAACAAGCAGGAGACTAGAAAATCGAAAGATTGAATTTCGAGACTGGCATAGAAGAAGTAGACGACGTCTCAATTACATATCATTCTCGAATATTAAATAATTATCAAAACCATTTCATAACATTTTAATAGTTTGCTCGATTTTATGAAAACCTATCCATATCATAATGGTATGTTTCTAAATATAGCTGTTCTCTAATCCATCATTTGAAAAAATATACTTCAGACGATACACCAGAGATATAACCTCGGTTAGATTTTAATCGAGGTTAATGTCGAGGTCAAGGCACTTTAATCGAGGTCGAGATAAAATGTAATTATGTGAAAAAATAATTATGTAGGTTATTCAAGCCAAATATTTGATGCATTAAAATAATTTATTTCAAAGTAAAATTTATTAGCATGCTGCAAATTTTAAAGTTAAATTGCATGTAATGATATAGGTTAACGATAGAAAATTAGGTTTACATATAGATATCTAGCTCTGTCGTTTGTTATTTTTATATGATGCTCAGTTGCAAAGTGTATGAAAATGTTCAAAATGTCAACAAATTTGAACAATTTAAATGCATTTCACTTTCCAATAATATAAAACAATAATTGTATTATAATCCTAATATATACTTTTTTTTAATAGACTGCTTAAATTCAAGGTTAATTCGACCTTGATTAAAATGTGGTTAATTGCAAAGTCGAGATTGCATAACTGCGATAAACAAGCTTTTGAAATATCCATATAAGAACTAAGCAAATGGTAAACTAAAACAATTTTACTAAAAAATTACAAATGTACATCAAAACATTACTTGAATTGTGTAAAATACTTTTCGAATGATTCACGATTTTTAAGATTAACTGTGAACGGAGTAATGGATAAGATCAAAGATATTGCATAAATATCGTTATTTGTTTTACTTTAATATACATTATTTCAAGTAGAATTGAAACTCTTTGCTACAGAAATAGAATTAATTGTTAACCTGAAGAAACACTTAATATTTTGACGTACGTTGTATAAATGATCAGGGTAGCACGCAGGATTTTCTGACGGGGGGACATGAGAAAAGAGACCCAAAAAATATATTTCACGACCTCAGATTAAAAATTCTCTTTTTTTACAGAAAATTTTTTGATTTAACCAGCCAAAATCACTTTTAGAAATCTGACAGGGGGAACATTCCACCATGTCCTCAACGGAGTACGCCACTGTAAATGATAGTTTATACATCTTGAAAAATAGTTTGATACCTGTTGGCCAACGTCGGTAACTACAGGAATGTGATTGTCTACATTATAGGGTTTGGGTGGAGAATGAATGACGTGGCTGACCTTATAAGCTATTCCATCCAGCATCTGTTCATCTAAAAAGAGGCTTAACCACTAAAATGTATCTTTAATAAGAAATTTAATAAAAAGAACTTCTTCTACTGATAATAAAAGTTGGTAACAAAAGCAGCACGTTAAAATATATGTGTTCCAATTGTTCAAATTAATAGTGATTGGCAGATAAAAATACATTCCAATAATTTCATATGAACAACAGGCCAAAAAATATGCCTACGAAATAGCAGGCGAAACCCATCTGATCTGGACTCCAGACAAACCGGCCCACATACCTACTCCATTTTTTGGTCAATTCAATGTTTAAAACCAAAATATCATCCTGCAAGGATGAATTGTGTTTCAAGTAAACGAGGAAGTGACATTGATGAATAAATTTTTTCTCAATATTAATTAAATTTAAACATGCTTTGTAACGATGTTAATTGAATCACTACTGATATAAATCATAATCAGTGCTCCAGTTAGTTTCTCACGCATAGAGGGTTAACTACTTTTCTAAGTTGTAAAAATATCAAAAATGGATTATTCGTAATTACATTAATGCAGTAAAAGTAGTCATCTAAATTGGTAAGCACTCACCTCTGACGAATATGATCCAATCGTGGACGACTCAATAGTATTTTTAATTCAGACGACTTAAGATAAAATTACTGAACCCTATTGAATATGGTATATATTCTAGGCTTCATAATGTGCAATTTTCCTACATATACAAAAAATCACATTTGGTATGAGATCACAAAGGCCAGCATATAACAATATTCAAAATCTGTCTGTAATTTAAAGTATCATCGTTTCCATAAGGAAAGTTGTATTATCATATACTTTCAGCTTAAAACGAACTATATTTAAACTAAATATCTGGTTAAATGGACACAATGTTCACAACAAATAAATATTTAATTGTAATAGGAAAACTCATGGATATAGACAATAGAAATGGTAAGTGGGATGAGGTACGCTAAGTGGAAACAAGTCATATTTTCAGAAAAATTAAAAGCAATTAGTTTTTAATTTTCGTAAAATTTGATATAATGGAATCTAGACAAACGTAAACGTACTCTTTTTGGATTCTCAAGCCATATTTGGTTAAGTAATTATTTGTAGTTCCTATGTTCATTATAAATTTACACAAATTTATTTTAACCTTAAAAAATTTTCTATATTCATGGATGATTGTCAAAAACAAAGTCGAAATTAGTATCCACAATCCTCAACTCACAAATAATTTACACATGATTTCAATTTTTGATTTGTGCTATATTTACAAATTTTTATATGAACTAACCCTGAAACAATGCATTGATATAAACACACAATAAAACATCAAGTACATAAATTCATAAATTCCATCTGCGACATATGTAAAAAACCAATCTAAAACATTTCAATTATTTCATATTTTTAGATGGAATACTGAAATCTAATTCGATTTATCACAAAAGCATCATACATTACCACAAATAATTTATAATTTACTTTGTGGAATAATTATCTATGTTACTTTAATAAATCAATACTGGAATAACAATTATTAAATTGAGTTAAATTAACTCATTGGTCAACTTTTTACTACAGTAAAAGATGCATTATGCGGCCTAACCTCAGTTGGGATAAGCTATCAGTCATGTCTTTTATTTAGAATAATTATGAATGAAATTATTAAGAGGTCTTGAAATACAGCCACGAACTGAGATCTTCCAATCACAAATGGAAAGAGATTACATTTAGACTTTATATTTTCACTAATGATAGCACATAATATACGATCTAATGGTGGAAGATATTTAGCGGTAATAGATAATTATTAAATTTTGCATTAAAAGGGCATCATCCCTTTCATTCCAGACAAAGATTTTTTTGAAACGTTAATTGAGCAGTAAATACCAGATCAGCCTGCGTTATATTGACACTTGCTCAAGTCATTACAATATCCGTATGCAGATCAGTCATTTTTACAGTATTTTCATTTACTATGTATGCACTTTTGCGATATACAGTATTCTTATCTTCCTCCTTAACTCTACAAGCATTATTTTAAGTAATAAAATGGATTTGTTCACATATTTGTACAATTTTAACCAAGACCGTTAAAAAAGATTTGTGCTAAAATGTACTCTTTGCGCATAAAGCACAAGCAAATACGAATATTTTTCAATGAAAAATCCGATTTTAGTAAAAAGATTCAAATTCTTTTCCATGCTTGTGTTCAAATAATGAGGCGGTCTAATGCCCATGGGAATAACAACTACTCTGAAATATTTTGTGTTCGGAAGAAAAACTATGTGAGACAAGTCCCCGCGTGACGTGCACAAAATCACAGTTCGTGAATTATAAGGGCTTTTTTTAATTCTAGGTTCGGCTACAAGTTATCAAAAAAGTTCTGCAATGCTGTGGTTCAAATAATTTTTTATAAACCCAGGCATTTCCTTGTAAAACAGGTTGAACTTTTAGTAAAATGCTGCCAATACCAAGGGAAAAATGTTCGAGTTTTTCAGATCGCCTGACACACGACTAGGGTTCTCAACTATAACAGTTTTTTCGGAATGGCATTGTAGGTGACTATGGATAAATTCTGAAGTTATCACATGTGACAAACATACTTTTGAATTTATTTATTAAACTTGAACTTAATTTTTTGAAAAAAGCTTACAATTGTTTAGCGTTTTCTGCACTACTGTCACCACCCAAATCAACAAATTAGTACTGGAACACAGTATTGAACCAACCTTCCAATACATATTATACATAATCACTTAATTAGAAAAGATTTGTTAAAGAAATTAACTCAAAATAGAATATTTACAAATTTTGTGTTACATTGATAAAGTGGCTAAATTGGAGCAGATGAGCAATAATAATAATCTTATATAACGTTGATTTATCCCAGATACGCCACTGCTTTGCACCCACACTTGTACGGATATTTTGATTAACTGAATGCCACCCACACATCTATTAAATAATGATGGACAATTCAATGAAATTAAAATAAAAAACGATTCAAAATGCAAACACGTCGAATTAGCTCGTTTCAACACAAATAAAAACTTGTTTTGTATTTCAAACTAACGGCACACTACCCACATGTTCTGAGTGTCTTACATACTCTGTACCTACATCCACATGATTTAACTTAATTCCTTCACAAATGAGCATCCACATCCAACCGGTTATATCATCCATATTGACTTTTGATGATCCCGAAAAAAACTACTTATGTGGTTGTTTCGTGAGGGAAATTTTCAGGCATTCATTTTTCAGGAATACTAAGTAAATGTGAGAACAATGAACAACGATTTTTGGATTAAACAAAGATCACCAGATTCTCCATCCAGAATATAAGCACCCAATATCGGTCATTGCGAACGGCTTACTGCTTCGTCCAATCACCATGCTTAAATCCATAACAAGCTAAGAATATATGTAGACTGGACAGTAAATCCAAAACAAGCAATAAGTTTGACGCAATGAAAGTAGAATTTTCAGGTAAGTCCTGGTTATTAAGAAATTTCACAGTTTCATGAGCGATGGAATTATTAAAATTGTACTAGGGGATCACTGTAGCAACATGGTGCTTGCTTACTGTTTACTGGAGGAAACTTTCTCCACAATTACTACTACACCAAGAAGTTTCCAAAATCTGCATAAATGCAATTTCTTTACCATATTTACACAATTATGTAATTTGCCGTGGAATCACTAATAAATATTAGGCAATACCAAAAAATCATTTTCCTCCAACTATTTGCGGTTTATGGTCCCGCTACGTTCTAAAAAAGTATTAATAATTTAAAAAACCTCAATATTTGCAAATCGAATGTCAAATAATAAAAATATCAGGATCTAAATAAAAAACAACGCTAACCAAATTACACTTTTACACCCTCAATTCAATAAGTTTTTAAAATAATATACTTCATGAGACTATCATTAATCAGTCGAATCCTATATACAATCTACAATAAAAAATCTTAAAGGTGCTTCCATTTAATGAAACTATTGTTTCTCTAAAGCAAATTCAAACGATGTTAACTTGAAGAAAATGACTCAAATTTCAAAAATCATGGAAAAATTAAAAGTTTCCTTTAGGCTTTACCACAGGCACACAATTGCGTTTTTTAATAAAATTTTTAAATTGCAAAATTTACTTTGCCAAAGATATAGTGGGTCTTCTTGCTATATATTATAATATCCCATATTTAATTTTTATTTTCACGAAAATAGTACTTGTATCATCAGGTGAATGGTTCAATTTGTAATCGGAAGGAAGCACAGCCTCATAGTAATGATAATTTCTCATTAAACTACATCTGGAAGCAAAATTTAGGCTAAAATTTTGTACTTTCAGTTTACATTTAGGCTGTAAACAATTCTTTAAATAGATTTATAGGCTTCAATGGAGTACATGTAGTTTGTATTTAAAAAATCATTTGATACTATTAGCTTATGTTGATTCTGCAATACCAGAAGATATTTGTCTCAATTCTCTCTAGTCTAATAAAATTGTGGAATGTAATTGTCGCCATCCCACAGAAATGTTTAGCTTCAGTTAATCCAATGGGACTAGATGTTCTCGCATAACCCTCAACTAAATTACAAACGTTAAAATACTTTTGTCGTAGCATGTTTTGTTTGTTGCACTGTGCTATGGAGCAAAATATATGTGTGCAGTTAAGGCCTGTCGTAGCTAAACGATTTAATCGACCGACTTAGTCGGAAATTTATGTAATGTATATTTGCTCCGTTTTACGTGGTCTATCCCAAAAGTAAGTTTCTGTCTGGGTTAGTTCAGCCCACATAACAGCTAGGGTATTGAAACTACACGTAAGTGAGCTTTGATTTACGTGTAAGATAATCACTGAGTTTCATTCTCTCAAGCTGTAAGTTAGTTGCACAATCGCTTTTCAATATTGGCTAGTATGGATAAGGTGACCGCACAGAAATCGTTTTCAAAGTATGAAATTCGTGTCATAATGAAGTTCTTTGCACGGTCGGATAAGCGGCCGCCAGAAATTCATCAAATTTTGAGTGACACTTTTGGACCATATGCTCAATCTCCATCAATTCAGACTGTGCGAAAGTGGGTGGCAAGTTTTGCAGATGGTTGACTGGATGTGGAAGATGAACAGCGTTCTGGAAGACCGCAGACGTCCACCACTGGTGACAATGTGGAGCAAATGAGGACTGTGGTTGAAGAGGACAGAAGGAGAACATGTAAAAACATTGAGAACATCACAGGCATACCACACAGTACCGTTCACCGCATTCTTGTGGATGTTCTTAGGAAGAAGATTTTTGCCAAGTGGGTCAAAAACCTTCTGGATGAAGGTGAACGAGAAGAACGAGTGCGTCTATCCCGTGCCAACCTGCGCAGATTTCGGCGAGAGGGTCAAGACTTTCTCAGCCGTATTGTGACTGGAGATGAGACATGGGTCTACTCATGGAACCCTGAGTTGAAGCGACAATCAGCGCAATGGCACAACCAAGGTTCTCCGCGTCCCGAGAAAGTTCGGCGCAAACAAGGTGCAATGAAAGTGATGCACATCGTTTTCTTCGATGTGGCAGATGTTTTGGGGAACTGGGCTGTACCTATAGGCACCACAATTAACGCTGCGTATTACAAATGGGTCCTGCAAGAGAAAGTTCTTCCAGCAATCAGAAACAAGCGCCCAGGGCTTCTGAAACGTGGTCTGATTTTTCCCCATGACAATGCAGCAGTCCACACGGCGAGATTGATCACGGATCTTGACGATTGGGACTGGGAACTACTGAGTCAACTCAGGTATTCTCCCGATTTGGGTCCCGCCGACTTTTATCTTCTTGCAAAGATGAAAGAAACTTTGCGTGGAAGATGTTTTGAGTCCACGGATGAGATCAATGAAGCAACTTCAGCATCATTGAGATATCTAGCTGAAGGTGATTTTGCTCATGTCTTTGACAGCTGGGTGAACCGATGGAACAAATGTGTTGGCAACGACGTTTCGTATGTTGAATAAACTCATGTTTTTTAAAGTTTTGTGAAATAAAAGTTTCTCACTGACATATCCTGTCTTTTATTTTGTAGGGAAACTTACTTTTGGATAGACCTCGTAACTACACGATTTAATCGCCGGACTTAATCGGGTCGATTAAATCGTGTAGCTAAGATCGAAATTTATGCCATTCCCTCAACTTTTTTGTCGGGTGTTCTAAACACCCAACCTTTACTAATTTTATATAATGAAATCAATAAAAATATGTTATATAACTATAATTATTATAAAATAATATTTTTTAGCATTGCATACAAAGAATTAAATTCCAAATCCACCCACTTGTCAATAAGTACCGTTGAACTCTTTATTATTGGTAACATACGCGATAGGTATTTACACATGCCATTGTTATGATTTCGAATGCCACGTTTTCTGACCTCATATTCAATAGATGGCCGCGAAAACAATTGAATTTCTACTAAGCTTTCTCCAATGTAGTCCAGATATTAGAATGCAAATAATTAAATTTTTAAAATTTGGGTAAAGTTATAATATAACTAACAATTTGAAAGTTTTCACAATTAATAAATCAATATAAACATTTGCTAAATATACTAATGAAACGAGAAAATATTAATTTACGTATTTTAATTTAATAAATATAAGATGAAAAATTAAGAATTTTATAATTAGCTTTACGTATGGGTATGGTAATATAATATTTTAGCTCATTAACATGTGTATAACTTATTTATATTACTCGTACTTATAAATTTTCACACTTATAGAATTTTTTAAACTGTAAATCTCATATATTTGAATATTTCTGTCTATATTTATTATGTAATTAACAAAGTTGGAAAAATATTACAAAAGCCGTTAATTTACTCTCTAGAAAATGAAACCCTAGAAGTAACGCTAAGGAACGAAATAATATTTTCAATGGTAACGCGCTACTAATTACTATTATATTATTGTAGCGCGTTGTTTCTTGTTACTAGGATTTTGTAAAAGATATTGCAGTAATTCGTTACATTGCCTATATATATATATATATATATAAAACGAAACACACATAAAATTTATTAATATGTAGAAATAAATATATTACTAAAACGTACATGCTTTATATTGAAATACAAAAAATTAACAAAATCCACAAATAATAGAGATAGAATATTTCTGTTTAGTCCCCGATCAATTACAGCCATTGAAGCTCATGCTAATAATTTTTTAATGTCGGTAGTACTAGAATTGTATTTATGATTATTATGTGCAAATTAAATAAATAGCATGCGTAAACTTCTTTAAATCAATACGAAAAAATTATTTACTAATTTTACTAAATATCAAACTCAAAACGTTCGTACATTAAATGTTGTCTATGCGAACCTATAATATTTACTTAAATATTTAAGTCTAAATTCAATTACAAACAAAATTTATTTTTCAATGTATAAATTCAAAAAGTCGGGCCGACTTAGTTGGGTAGTTAAAACGGAGCTCCAACTTTTTCACACGACAAAGTTGGGGCTGCGTCTTAACTACACGATTTAGTCGGGCCGATTAAATCGTGTAGTTAAGACGGAAGAAGTTTTGCATACCACAAATTTCTGACAAAGTCGAGTGACAAAGTTGGAGTTGTTTGCAACTACTGCAGATGTTATAACGCTTGTCCTGTATTAATATACCTATATTATGGTGTGCTGCAAATAATATTAGTAAAAGCTAATTAGCAAAACTAATTATTTTATATTAGCGTTTTCTAATTTATTCAAATCGGCACAATACAAAGGAACCAATACCGCAGACAACTACGAATTTATTCATTAAGCATTCAATGTAGCAGACGATGTTAGAAAAAGATCCACAATCGGACAAAAGAATGATATCGTAAATACTCTGTATACTCCGATATGACATTTCAACAATCGATTATAACAATACCACAGACAAAATATCTCGGTTTCAACCAAACCTTTCTAATTCGGTTTCTATTTGAGCAATAGCTGCATGTACTTGTATATTTCAAGTGGATTATTTAAAAGTGTAAAAACAATTTAATCTTCGAATTCGTCTTCCTTCAGGAGTTTTATAGTGGAATGAAAACAAGACTAGAGGCAAGAGGAGGATTTGCCCCCCCTCATTTATTAACTACACGCTTCTCATTTTAGCCCTAGACACCCTATTGTATCATTAAAATCACCAACCGTCTTGGGCACATTTCTAAGTAATTTTCCCCCGTCGAGGCGCGAATTAAGAGTGAAAATGAAGGAGGAACGATTCAGAACCCAGTGGTGCTTTCAGATAACATTTTTATTATATAGTGAGTTATGAGAGTTTAAAAAATTTCTTTAAAAACCATCAAAATATGTGTAGGATATTTAGGACCTTTCCTCCATTCTTAATAAAATGTGACACGGCAAACCAGCAAGCCTTGAGGAAAAAGAGCTGGACAACCCATCAAAAAATTCATTAGTTTGTTTGAAATGTGTTAATCGTATTTGGAGGTTGAAACTATACTATACTATACCTATACTGGTATTCGCTACATCCCGCTAATTTAATCCATGAAGCTTTCAGATTTACAAATTATACTAATTTATGAAAAGGTGTACACTACTGGCACCGATGCAATTATGAAATGATTAACTGAGATACCCAAAAAATAGTAGATTTCTTCTTCCATAACTACGCTTTGTTCAAAGTTAGTTTCTATTTTTATGTTAAATAATTTATGTTTGAAAACTAAAAGAAAATTTATCTTGACATGCATTACTTTCTTTAGTAATGCATGCATATCCGTCAAAAATATTTGAATATAGCTTGTAAATAAAATGTTTAGATATATTTCTCCAACACAAAGACCATAACAAGTTTCACACATTTCTTCATTTCTTAATCTATATTTGAAATTGGCAAAATCTCAATTTTTGATCATTTTAATCACAAAACGTTTTAGAAATGTTCAGAATTAGAGAACTTTTTCATATCAAAAGAGTCATACACCATTTTAACGAAAACCAAATAGCTATTTCTCAACAACTGAGTGTATCACAGCCTCAGGCATCAAAAACCTTTAAAAAAATGTCAAAACCGAGGAACTTAAAAAACGCCAAGACCATGTGGACGCCAAGAGACTAAGTTCTCGAACAACAGATGTGATTCGTTGCTTGGCTACACTACATTCAAAATAGTCTGCACATGATATATTAGAAAATATCCCACAACAACCATCTCTAACAACTGTTCAGCCGAATTCGTATGACAAATGAAGTTTGTTTTGTCAAAAACCTGACAAAAAGTCATTACTTTCTTCTACAAAAATTGTAAAGCGTTCTGCAAAAATTCTAAAATAAGATTGTTGATATAAGGAACAAGATACTATTTACCAATGAATCGATGCTTTATCACTTTCAATTCCACAGAAATTTTGCAGATGTCCAAAAACCAAAAAAGGAGAGCCCATTGCAAAAATTCTCCGTCAATGATGTGGACATCATTTTGCGCATCTATTTCTGGGCCAGTGTGACTGTCGCATCGTGCGCCACTCTGCAAGAACTACGTTCGAGACGGTCACTTTCCTTACAATTCGCCTCTTTTACATATTATCTCTTGCACCGCATACTACAAGTTACATGAAAACACGAAGAATAGACCTGTAGCTGGAGACGTCCAGAAACAACGTAAAACTATTGACCCAGACACGAAAATGAAAATCATCAAAGACCAATAATTTGGGAAAATGTCAGGACTATTCCAGACTTTACCGCCTGCTACGTTTTACCGTCCTATTATTTTAAAGGATACGGTTAAGGTGAAGACAGCAAGAAATTCGGTAGGGCTTAAAGCATGCGTCACAAGACATCAGAGAGGTCTCCTTCATGAAATGGAAAAATTGCTGGCAATGTGCTTTCACATACAGATTTATTAAAGAATTCTGATAAGCCTCCTTAATATCCAAGCAAAAGTACGCAGATTGTCACCACGCTGGAGGAGTGATAGGAAGAAGAATCAACAGAGACATTTTATCTCAATAATGGTAGCATCAGCGGTGAGGCAGCGAGAGCCGATGTGGAATGATTAGAGTTGTTCGAAGAATTGGCAAAATAATGGCAAAATATGGTCATTGTCTAGAACGAAATATGTAATGTGGATGAAGAAAGAAAATGACAAAGATCATACATACACAAGGAAGCAAAATCTATGTCTTGTTTTAAAGCTGTCAAGGCAAAAAGCATTGTTGTTGGGTGGAAATTTCGCAGAACTTAAACTGAAACTTCTCCATATTCATCGCTCAGAAAATCCAGGAGCACTGAAAAAAATGAATCAACACACGCTGTCTGCTTATTATCGCCTAAACTTAAACTTTTTGCAAAGAGTTGAATGCCAAGCGTTTCATACCCAAAGTCAAGCAGTACGTGCTTGAAAAAAGTCTTCAATTTAATGTACTTCTGTATCTCAACATTGCTCCATGACATCCCCAGGATATTGATGATTTACACCAGGATGTTACGATGTTGTGCATCTTCCTAAAAACACGCCTGCCATTTTACAGCTTATGGATCAAGGGGGTCATAGCAACATTCAAAGTTTATTATATTTGCGCACAACATCCTCCAAGGCTATACCTGCACCTGACAAAGGTGAATTGATTCTTTTTAAATTTTAATAAACTGCAACATTACAAACTGCAAGGTCTATTGAAAAAATGCCTGAAACGTTTTGTGAATCAATTTGAAGGATTCGATAATGAGGAAAATGTCAAGAATGTAAATTGAAGAGTTATGGATCTTGCTAATGAACATAATTTGAAAGTGGAAGGGAATGACATTGAAGAATTGGTGGAATATGAAGAGGGTGAGTTATAGACAGAAAATCTGATGAAATTGGAAAAATTCCAGCATGAAGAAGAATAACAAAAGCTCCGCAAACGAATTCGTATAAAACAAATTCACCGTCGAGGAATGAGGGAATTTTATCTCGAAGATTAATTCTAGAACTTGAAGCCAAAGATCACAACATTACACGATTTTTCAAGGTTGAAAGGCACACATCCGAATTGTTCCCATGTTATGAAGAAAGAAAGAAGATAACAAAGCAAACAACACTGGCGGGATTGTTTATGAGAACTATCCCTTTGTCATTTATCGCTATGCAAACATCAAAGAATTATTAATCGCTTGGTGGCCGCTCATATGAACATATAACGTACTGAGGCCACTGCATGAAATTGATAATACTCGTTCAACATAGCACAGTTTGATTTCAGGGTATTAAATTTTTTATGTATACATGAATATATAATATTGTGAATGTCTACTTAGTTGTCATTTGTAATTATGTTGAAGAGATAAATGTCTTAAATCGGAAACCACGCCTACTACTGTTTTACATAATAACTATGATGGAATTTTCCAGTGTGCTCCTGATACTTCATGCATCTCAGACTTCTACAACTGTAAGGTTTCGGTGGATAACTACAACTACAAAGTGGAATTAATCGATTGGAACTTATTTTCTTACTTTACTGATATGCTTAGCAGAGTGCTTAAAATGATGGAATTTCACATTAACTTATCTCCCTCCGGCGTTCAGTTGTGAAACAATATATCCGTTGTGTACTACTTTGGAACATAAAACTCACGTTGACGATACAATTCATGCTCCCGTCAGAGCTGAATAATAAGAGAAAGTACCTCGAATATCGCCATTTGCAGTCTTATTTTTTTGCACCCAAACACAACGGCAAATTAAACATCATAGTGGGTTACGTACACATTACTCCTCGCACGAAACCAATTCCTTTTCACATACACAACTTCTTATATGTAATTTAAATGCAATCAACCGCCAATGGATCACGTAGCAATGCAATGGGGTTTCTGCCATGCATTTTGAAACACCGGTGTTCACTAAAGATAAATATAAAACATCTTCATCGCTCGTGATGGCATTCAATACCAATTCTACAGGACACCAATGGGGCCAACTTCTCAGTGACATCTTGTCAGTTACTCACTAACGCTATCATTGCTTCGGTTCGATATCCTTGTTCTTTTTATAGCCGCACACATAAGCATCCTCTTACTCGGTTTTGACAGTCTAATATAGACAGATATCCAGCAATAGTTATATACAATCCGGACAATTGGTAGCAAACGTTTCACAACGACATTCAGAAGCAACAGATCTCTTTCTCATATTCAAAGTCTAAACCTTACTGCAGAACTATCTCTTTGTTAATTATCGCTATGCAACCGACAAATAACCATTGGTCACTTAGCTTTCTCATGGCCGTTCATATGAACATAAAATATGCTGATACCACTGCTTGACATTGATGACTCTCGTTGAACATAGCGCAGATTCCAACTTCATCCTCACTTCGTCTCTCAAACTTTCCTGTTCATCGAATTTTGCTTTTCAGACATTTGGTCCTCCAATGAACCAGAAAGCTGTTAGGCTTGGTTGATCCTTATAGGAATACTAATTCACTTCCTCTGCTTCTAACTTCACTCCCTCATCGCCTCTAACAGCGTTTTCACTTAAGCCTTATTTCAAACGCTAATCTCCCGTGGCAAAACGCGTGTTTGACGACTCAGACAATGACGTTGAAGATGTTAACAAATCTAAACAACGGTTGGAAGGATTGAAAGATTAAAATGTTTTTGTGCAAATTTTGATTCGTCATTTGATATATTTGATGTAATCTTTGTTTTGTAAAATTTAATGATCGTTTTTTAATATTTTTGTGGTGGATAGAATGAGTTTCATATTTTGTAATCTTTTTCAAATAAAAAACAAAGTTATTAATGTTTGTGTTTCCTATAAATGTGTTCACCTTTTCTATATAATTCTCAGGAAAGTTTATTAGGCATCTAATGTACTTGCCCTGGAATAGCAAAGATACTTACGATGTCTGAATTACAAAATACAGTATCCATATCGTAATTATTAAAGTTTTACTTGTGATAATACTAACGTTACTTTTTTATTTTTGAACAATTTATGTTAGTGATCTCTGTCATATAGTTACGGCATATATTTTATGCATTACGATACTATATTCTGTTTTTTATATATAAGTTCAGTACACCATACCTAATAAAAAACAAGTACCTCTTGAACATTTACTTAACGATGGGCCTGTCTGAACGTAACTCAATCGCTAAGTGAGAATAGTCTGTATTTAGCAATAAATTTAAAACAATGTCACCAATCATCCCATCATTTTTTGATCATTCTTGTCAACTAGGTAATACATGAATTCCTCCAATTTTAGGATGTGCATAATTAAATAATATAATTAGTGGTGATGCACTCAGCTCGAAATTGAACAAAAGTGAAGTTTTGCAGCGCCATCTTTTGATAAAAGTTAAAATTTTTGTTAAAGGAAATGGATTGGAAGAAAGTAAAAAAATAGTTCTGTTTAAAAACTAATCAGGCACTTGAAAGCCTAATAACAACAACCAAACATTTTCTGCCTAGGCAGTGAATTTTGTGGGGAATATTTGGCTATATTATATTTCTTAACAATACTGTGAAGTGAATTGCAATTTCATTGAAACATAACAAGTCATAAAAATAATACAATAGAAAAAAACAATGATGAAGTAGATGCTTGCTAAATCTATTATAAACTGTGTATTACCCATTTAAATGTACAACAATGATCAATGTTGGAATTTTAAAACAATTGCCTACGAATTCTATGAAAACTAGAAACTAACCATTACATTTCGGGATTGAAATTTGAAAATTATAAAAAAGTGTCTAAATTACAATTTATCCCTAATTTTGCTGCAATTTTGCGATGAACCAATTATAGCTGTTCAATGGTATTACATTAACCACGAAAATTTCAATACTGTTGAGGTTTTTCGCAATTCATTAGATATTTCTGCCGCACAGTCAATGTGAAAGGTATTGAGCAAAAACAAACAGTGTTTAACTCTAACTAAATCAAGCGAATATCTACGCGTTATTTTTTAATAGAATTTCTTAAGTGACTAAAAAACATGGAAGGTACCGGTTCAGAATTCATAATGAAAAAAATATTGCGTTACAAATTAACGCTCTTTTAATAGACTTATGTTATTTTAAGAAAATAACATTCTGGCGTAATTGAAAACACCATGCAGCTTTAAAGCAAACTGAACATTTTTGATAATGTCAAATTTCTAGATTTTCAAGAATAGATCTGTAATAAAAACCAGAGTTGGAATTGAGCCGATTACTTAAGCCCAAGTCCAGCCCGGCACAAAATATTTTTCTTTTACACCACTGATAGTGCCTCTTGCCTCATAGAGGCCATTAGCACTACCCTATGAAATTGATTGGAAAATTTGCATAATGTATTGATTAATACATTCCGCCAACAATGCCAATTCAATTCTTTTTAAATTCAGATTGCATTGTTAATCTTAATAAAATAAACGTTTCATACAGGGCTGTAGGCCTGGAGCCTAAGGAGTTCAACCCTTGCTGGTGCATGTGCGAGCTCCTCCTGTAAGTGATTGCACTTGGCTACCAAATATTTTGCTTAGACTTTTATGGAAAACAAATACAATTTTATAATTGATAGTATTGTAATGTTAAATGAGATAATAGCGATTGTTCAATGACTGACAACGATTTATCAATAAGTTCAATCTCCAGATATTATATTATTAACTGGGCATGACAAAACAATATCAGTATTTGCCACAAATAATTATTACCAGGATTGCAATTGTTCTAATTATCATTTAAAGAACATATCATTACTTATATATTCAATTACTAAAATTCTCTGCCAACTTACATCAGCACAAGGTGCGTGGGAGTTTTCCGAAACAGCAGACAAAATTTAAATTTTAAAAGTATTGCACCAGCCAACAAAGCAGGACTGATTAAATTTATAGAGAATGCTTTTCTGTCATTTGCAAAGTCTAAGTTTTCAAGTGAATTTTTTTGGATTTCAAATACCAATTAAAATATTAGGTCCAGGCCCGGCCCAAATTGCTATGTCAAAAATTCGGCCCAACCCAATTCCAACTATAATAAAACTAAATGTAAAATGCTTAAAGTTAAAACAAACAATACATACCATACCGCGACATGAAGATGAGCTAAGTCATATTTGCATCTAAAATCAGAAAAACTGGTAAGCGTTTGCCAAATAATTATTAACAGAAATATTAAGAAAATCATTCACTTAAATTCGTAAAGTTTTAATTGATGCCAGTTCTTTAAGACAAATTCTAAATGAATGTATATATTACATATGTATTATACTTTATCATGAATTATTTTATATATGGATAAAAAATTTGTATTTTCTAAAATATAAGAGGCCTTTTTCGACAAATTTTACATTTAATAATATCATTTTATTCTCTAAGCACATTATTTTTAAATAATATCATTTTATTCTCTAAGCACATTCGCTAGAACTGCAAATTCACAATTAATGATGATCTAAAAATTTATGATGAGAAACATTAAAATTAAATTATTACAGTTTTCATATTTACAGTAAAATATTTAAATACGCTTTCATGCAATATTTTCCACGTTGGCAATTACTTAGTTTGCAAAATATAATTATATATAATTATTGCTCAATAACATAATTACACATAATTGTATATAATTATATTCTAACCGTTTGGGAATATCGCCCCCATATCCAGAAAGGCGAGTTCAGTAAGTACGTAATATATGCATGTAGTAAATGAGAAAAATTTAAATATTTCCTGTTTTTCAACATCATTACATAAATTATGGAAGAATTAATTAATTCCATATTAGAAATATTATTAAAAATTAATATAAAATAGTAGAATTATATTTTAAAAAAATTAAATTATATGTAATTATATCCGAAGAGTATAATTAAATAATCTACTGTTTTACTAAATAATTCATGTATGTCTTTTTCAGAAAAACCATATTGCGCATACGCTATAAGGACTTGGTAAAATCAATTACAAAATATTAAAACATAAATATTGAGATACATTGTCTAAAGAGTTTTAAAATCAATTTAAAAACTATCATTCTAAAAACATTTTTAAATAGTTACCAAACGTTCCACACCGAAATTCTCAAAAAAATTAAAGACGTTTATCACCGACTAAAAGATTACATTTCCAATACGCGATAATTTAAAATAATTTTCAATCAACTTAGAGTTGCTAAACTAATTATAAATTATGTGTTTCGACATTCTTAAGAATTAATCCCATTAACAAAATTGTTAAATGCGTCTTATTGATTATACGCGCTAGTTACATCACTCAAAAATGGAAAGGGGACATCTAGCGGGAAAAAATATGTGAGTGTCTATTCATAATTCGTCCTGCAAGCATAATGGTGAACATTTCGTATGTTGCGGTTACAGATAGTCCTACCAAAAATAACGGAAGTAATTATTATTATTCGTATACAGACGATATTTGGAACTACCAAATTGGCGAATGCATAACAATTGCGTGCTTATTGGCCATAATTGGAATAGCCGGCGTAATAGGTAAGCTTCATCAATTCGTAATGTAACCATTGGTAATATAAGAAGTGTATGATTGAATAAATCCGACTGTTATTATTATTATTATTACTGTGCAAAAGATTTTTCATTTGCGAAAGATAATGAAAAATTAAATTTTGTAAAACAATATTTACAAAAAATTTAATTATTTTTAAAAATGTAACAGTAACAAATTGTTAAAAAATTATATTCAAAAACTTCACGCAATATATAGATAAATTGAAGAAATATGCAAAATGCAATATACATGGATAAAAATATTACAGATATGGACTATGAAATTACCAAATTTTCTTACAAAAAAAAGAAAAAATTTGATTTGTGTTTATAAAAGCATAAACTTCGCAACAAGCTTATCTCAATGAAAATGTTCATTTACAAAACAGCAGAACAGGCATTTGAAAATTTAATTATGTTGATAATCGAATCGAAATTAAATTTTCAAAGTCTCACTATGTTTTCTTGAATCATTAAGATTGCGGTGTTTTCTTTCAAGGAATAATCATGGAGTGTCAAAGTTCGTACAACTAAAACAGCTAAACCGAGTCTTTTATTTATAAACGAAAGGAAATAGTTAATTTTAATTACGCTAAAAAGTTACCACTTTAAAAACATGCAATTTTGCAGGCATCAGAATTTACAACTCCTATCCACGTCTAGGATTTTTCAAAAATAACAATAAATATATTTTACACTGAAATGAAAAGTGGAAAGTTAAGTGACACAGGCTAAAATTATACATTGAATATAATAACAGCAATATTTCAGATATCAATAATAACCACTTTAACGCATGTGCTAAGCAATTTTTACAGATGTTTACAATTTTTAAAAACTTAGTATAATTTTTTTGCAAGTATAATATATATGTATATATNTGTATATATATATATATATATATATATATATATTATATATATATACATGTACTGAAAACCAAAAATAGTACATTTACTTGGAAAAAATTTAACTGAGGTGATAAAGAATGATAAAAAATTAAACTGCCAAAATATTTGCATTTAAATTGTACCACCAAGTGAATTAAGGATTAAAGCAGCATACTTAATTAGCAGTTTTTTTACTAAATTAAAAGAGACGTATTCAAGGTTGAACTGGGAATAAAATATCTTAATGAGTTCGCAATCCAATCTAAGATAGATATCATCAAAGGCATCATAAATAAGAACATACAAGGGCTAAAATTGAATATGCAATAATTATACAAAATGGCGGTTGCTTTAAAGATACATAAATTTAAAATTAAATAGGAAACATAATAAATATTAAGATGGATTTAAAATTAGTAAGGGAACTAGTGATGAATTAGAAATTTTTATTGCCTCAAAAAGAGCCTAATATATTAGTTGCGAACAAAAAGCTTGAAAATTCAATTAACGCGATCCTGTGTAAAGTAGCTTGACATCTGCAGTCTCCTTAAAGTTCACATTTCCACAACTTGTGAAGTCTAAACTAGCTGAACAACATGTTAATATTCTGCCGCTGGGTATGGGCAGCTGCCCTGAGATCAATATCATCAAGAACCTATGGCTGAAGAGGAAAGTGGTTGCTCATACCCCCCCCCCCCCAGTCTGTAATACTTGAAAAGCAACGTAATGTCTGGTATCAAAATGTAACTCAAGAACTGCGTCAAAACACATTAGTGATTGGCTTTAAAATTGTGAAGAAATATATTGACTGTATGTTTCTTAATATTCATACACTACTGTTCTGTATATCAAATACCTGTTTTAAGCCTTCTTAAAAATATAATAGTTTTTATGCTTTCCAATTTGATATAATGAAAAATTTAGGTTATCAAGAAATGTTTGGCGGCAACTGTAAGGGATTGTTTTTGTGCGACCTTGCACTTCAATTAGCTGCAGTGAAATTAAGTGCATGTTATATGTAAAGCAAACACTACAGAAAAGAAGTATACTGCACTAAAAGTCTTGAATCAATTAAGATTGCAGAAATAAATATCAATTAAATAAACAATGACAATGCATAGGGAGATCGTAAATATGATTTTGTGAATAATCGCATTTTGGCTAAAAGTCAATGAAATTAATAGCGCTTAACAAAACCGTACATGACAGATGAGAAGTCAAATGGGAATATCGCGCCTAGAGATATGGGGAATGAAAAATAATAAAGTAGCATCCGGTTCTTAGCATGAAGACCATTTAATTAAATACAGGTGATGGCATCCAATAAATATTAGCAAGTATGACTAACTGCCAATCAAGACACTAATTCGTTTCAACGGCTTACACCGCTTGGCGGCGAGAACCTCAAACCAACATCGAAAATGAAACTAAACCTCAAGTTCTTCAACTAAGCAATACAAGAAAGTAAAATTAATAAAATCTCCCCGAAGACACAAAACGCAAAAATAATTTTTATTTAAAACTGTTTCCTAAAATTAAACGATTTTGAAATTTGCTTCCTGTTACCAATGTTTTTAAAATAAGAGTCAAGCAAATTTATTGCTAAAATAAACAAACAAACAAATACTACAAACTACTATACATGTATATTTACAAAATTAAAAATATGCACACTTATTTAAAGGGCGTAAATTTCAAATGTCAAATGAAATCTGTCCATGCGCTTAATTTGTTTGATATTCCTTATAGTGATTGTTTGGATAATTGAAAAAACTGGATTTTATTTCAATGGTACACAAAATATCGTTTTCATTTATTATTTAAGGATTTTGCAACGATATTTTTTGAAAACTTTTTTAGAGGGAATTATAGATATCGCTTAATAAGAGGCTGAAAATAAACAAAGAGATCATAATGTGATATTTAAAAAACAATAATGCACTTCTGTGAAGAGGACAAAAGAAATTTAGATGAATGCTTTTTAACAGACAATCCCTGAATCCAATTAACTTTACTAAGCAGTTGAAGGGATTCACCTCGCGCAAACAATTTTCAGATAATTAGAACTTGTAGACAATCGCTGGAGGCTGGAAGTTAAACAAAACAAAGACAAAACGTAAAGAAATTAAAGAACGGAATATGAAATGGCAAATCTCTAGCATTTCATCAAAGTTGTCTTAAGAGAAAGTTTGGGTTAAATTTATTATCATATTTTAGATAATCAAGAATAATTATTTCTAATAAATCGCGGTATTTATTACAAAAATATAACGATATAACGATATCTATGTATTTCAATAAAAAAATAATGTCATTCTTCCAGCTACAGGCGAGAATCAATAACGCCTGAAATGAAATAGACCCATAACTAAATCCATTTCAGCTATCTAATTAAAATGCCAAAAAATTTTAAAAAGCTATAAATCTAGCGAAAGGCATAAAATTTAACACGATATCTAATTGCTTAGACTACATCAAGTCATAAATTCGTATTAGCGATATTGCCCATTGTAAATGTTGAAAAACTTAAAGCCCTTGAAGGATTATCATTGATTTATTTTGCATTAAATCCAGTAATAAAAATTTGTTAGGAAGCATTTTCTGAAAAATTGTCTCTATAGTACTAGTAAAAAATAGTAAAATATACAATCATGGACAGAAGTTTGTATAAGCCATTCATCACAGAATATTTTGGTGATGACACAAGACATGCTTGTGATTTAGTTTTTCTCCTGTACCCCTTATCAGAAGCAACCTAAAGTCTAGATGAATTAATTTTCATTGCATGCAAGGTTTTTAGAAAATTTCAAAAATGTTGACAATTTTGAAGAAATCCATTGCAGCACTGATTTCCATACAGATTTTTTGTACAATACTCTCTATAGGAGCATTTTAGTAAAACTTTACAAGTAAATATAAATTGTTTGATATATAATAATGAGGTAATACAATTGAAGTTTAGGCAACATCCTGGTCATTATAGCTCACTCACTCAAACATGACAATATGGCAGGGGAGTACTTCATAATAGCAATGGCAATGGTGAACTTAGTTGGCGCAAGTGTTCTTATTCCATTGGACATAGCGGTGGTTTGGCTAAGTGATTGCAATCAAGAAAGCCCGTCGCTGTTAAGATTCACTCTGATCATCGAGTGTTTGGATTTCATGTGTCTTTTAAACATTGCATTCGATAGATGGGTGTTGATCTGCTTTCCTCGATGTAAAATAATTACGCACCGTAGAGCTGTCATCATTTGCATCATACAACTGGTAATGTTTCAATGAAATTTATTAATTAAAACAAATTGAAATCCTAACTAATAATTTTATTTTATACATCAATGGGCGTTGTATTTTTTAAGAGTTGAGGAAAAAATCGAAAAATATGCTTTAAAGCAAATCAATAGCTGTTAAGAGCATACATCTAAAGAAGAGGATTTGTTTGATTTATTGAATTTTGTTAATTGAAAACAGTGGACGCCAAAAATACTTAAATTGCCGTGCTTGGATTTGTTTGTTTAAAGCAATTTAAGAAATATTATATAATTCAGCAAAGATATAGCAATTTTTTTAAATCTAATAAGTTTTAAGATTTCTTTAAACTACTCTGTCATAAACATTAAAATATAGTCTAACCTAGTAGAAAAAACACCGAATAACTGCAGTTTACGGCAATAGTGACAGTTATTTGTATTGCGCATATTGATTAATAGCTAAATAAGAGGTCGAAACGTAAGTAAAAAATATACTATTCTTTGAAAAACCAGTTAAATCTTTACTGTATCAAACAGTAGAAAAATATTTCATTTGTTTACAATCTAGATTATTCGGCAAGATGCTGAAACTAGGAAAAGTCGTGATGAAAATAACCAGCTTTGACTAAACTCGTTTTCATTAATTAATCTAGGTCTGTGATATGCAGCTTTATGTTTTACATGTAATCTTAATATACTATGCCGCTAGTACTTGACACGTAAAGTTTACTTCATAAAATTTGATTCGCAAATTTTATATTAGGATTCGGCTATCCCGGAATTGGAAGGTCCACACATACCTACTTAAAATAAGAATACATATTCCGAATTCCGAATACACATACGTATTTCAAATGAAATTTTATGTGTGAGATACTGTAATTGAATGTGAAAATATAACTACAATTTTACTAATTAATTATAAAACTTCATTTGAACACGAATTTTCCATTTCCGTTATTAGACGATCATAAGTGGGCACTTATGGAAATTGTTTAGATTTTAATTTGCGGTTCTTTTGCCACGAAAACAAAGTTAGAAGAGAACTTTGGAATTCATTTGATCTACTCAATCATCGACATAACGGTTCTTGTAATCATCTCGATTTTATACATCAATGTATACGTCCATGTTCATCGACAAGCAGAGAAAGCGCGCATTCGACGAAGGGAAACGCAAACGGTTAATGAACACACATTGCATTCCAAATAACAGAGAAATACTATTGGGAACCCAAATTATAGACAAAATGCAATCTTTCCAAATTTTCACCCACCATTTCCCCCTTGCAGACATTTCAAGTTAAACTTCATAATTTTTCGTATTCCGTCTAAATTTGTAAATAGTAGGTGATGAGCTATCATTTTGGGTTATAATATTCCTTAGGGTGTTATTATGCCTAGAGAGAGACATGGGCAGGCTTTGGGACAAGGAATCGGAAAAAATGGGTCAAATTTAAAAATAAATGGATTATTTAGCAATAGTTATTTATAGAAAATATCCTGAAAAATATAACTTACATATTGAAATTTTATATTAGTATGATATACTCTTATAAAACTAAATCTAAGTTTTCCATTTCAGTTTGTAAATTATATAATAAATTTCAAACATGCTAAACACTCGTCTAGTAAACCGAAAAATTGTAAGCGTTTTTGGTAAGATTCATAAAATGAACCGAATGGCATTCAATTAAATGGGGCGGTAGTGTCGGGGCCCAAACTTTGGGTCCATGCCCATCTTTGATTATACCTAATGTACCTATATACATTAGAAAAAGAGTTAATTGTATAAATTCTTATTGAAATGTAAAATTCTTCCAAAGTATTTTTTGAAAATATCTACCTAATTATATTTATTAAAATCCTTTTCATTTACTACATCTTAGCAAAATGTAGGCCCTCAGCAATTAAATCATGGATATTACTTACTATTTCAGCAAATTGTCAGTAAGCATCAGCTAATGTGATACAAAATTTCCATAGTATAAACTTCCATTTTTACAAATAACCTCGAAAGAATGTAATTCAATCACATATTTTTGATTCTAAATTGTGATAACTGCGCGTAATTTCTAAGATAAATAAAAATTGACACAAATAAATTCGTAAGAATTTTACACAAAAAAACTTTGCCAGCAGACTGATTTTTTTGTACAAGTTCAATTTAATAATTGGTAATAGAAATTAAGGTAATATTGAAGTATGCATTCCATTTCAGGATAGGAAGTGAATGGAAGTAAGTTACCTTCAATCGCAAGCAATTATTTTCCATTGTAAACAATAAAAACTTAGAAACCATTGTTCACAAATGAACGCAAATAGAAAGGAAAATAATACAAGAGTGAATTCCAGGGAAAACGAATTTGAAATAAAAATCTCTCAAAATGACAGTTACGACAACTTTCAATAATTCATATTCATGAATAAATTATGAAAAACTCTTCGAATGCAATGTGTGATACAGTATTTGAATGCCGCGAAACCGATGTTATCCAACAATGAGCAACGACAAGATTGTCTTCTGCATAACCATCCCCCAAAAATCGCACAGAAAAAGATCGAGTTGGTGAAAACCCAAGTAGCGAAGACATTGGTGATAATCACCATCTGCTATGTGATCACGTTCGTACCAAACTGTGTGGTCAACTTCATCTTCTATATCAACATGAATATTCTAGTCGGCGTCAACTACATCACGGCACTTACAATCCGTTATCTCCAATTACTCTACTACATCAATTTTGTAATCTCGCCCATCATTTACACGATCATGTGCCAGCGGTTTCGCGAAGATATTCGAGATTCGTTTAGAAAAGTGTTACGGGGATTAAATTTGTAGACTCTAATTATTATGTAATTATGTTTTCTGTGTTGACATTAAATAAAAAGCAGGAACGTTTTTTTGAAACCATAGATTAATTAATTGTAATTTATAGTAAAATGCATAAAAATCCAAAAGTAATGTTTCAAAATTCAATTCATGCGCTGAGTAAATAATTGGTCAGTTTTTGGTTACTATGCATTCTCAGAATTAGCAATTTGAATCTGCTTGAAATTTAGGAAAATTGTATTTTTATTAGTAAAAATTAAAAGCTGGTTGTGGCCTGTTTGGCGGGTTGAGTTAAATATTTTGATCAGGTTACATCTTTGTTCGTTAGTGTTAATGCTTACTTCCAAATACGAAATTTGCAATGTCCAGATTATCTCTCAAATAAGGGGCCCACATTTAAGCAAAAAATGATGAGTTCTGTCTTTATTGCTATACTAGGTTCTGTGCTATAGCTACAATCACACAAAATTGCAATCAAATGCATACATCAAAAATTGATATACATAAAAACTTCAATCAAAATGCAAATATTAGTGGCCAATAAATATCACCAATTCTAGAATAAAAATATTTATTTAAGACCAAATTCTACTAGGAATTTTTCAAAGTCTGTGATGACTTCACCAAAAAAATTTTAAACGAACGCTTGTAACTCACGAACTAATGAAAATATTTAAAATCTAAAACAATCACAAGATAGAGAATTTTCGACTTTAATTCGCGACCTGGGGCTATTCCGTCTAGGCGCGCTTTTCGAAGCCAGAAATTCTTGAACCTACGTCGCGACAACCTCTGACTTTTTGCACGGCGCGCCTGAAGAGGGCTCACACTATTGTTCCCCAAAAACAATATATTTGAGGTCAGTTGTTGTTTCCATGGACGTTGGACGGACTCATTATCTCAACACTAGGTATGGAAAGAATTTGAATATTTTTGACGTTGGACGGACTCATTATCTCAACACTAGGTATGGAAAGAATTTGAATATTTTTGCAAAAATTAGACTTCTCATTTAAAAAATTCATGTTTGCATGAATTTCAAAAACAAGAATAAGTTTTAGCGCCAGTCATCATTGCATGAGCTGTCCCAACCCCATAGATGTGTCCAAGTAAAAAGCCTTCAATATTTATAAGCAGGCTTGGATAAAATGGTTCAAAAATGCGGACAAATTGATTTTTCACATAAAACATAAAAGTAAGGCCATTAAAAATAGGGTTAGAGAATTCTTTGCAAAACCACAAAATATAAAACGACTTATTACAGGAAAATTACTTTTAAATTTAAAATATTAATATTAGATTCGATGTCAATTCAACATTCGGAATTTCACTAGCTAGTAAACATATTTAGATATTTTTAATTTATCAATAAATTGTAAAGCCTTGGTAAAGGTTATTGGTGCACCACGATTTATGTTGTAGTGGTCTTGACTACAACAACCCAATCATTTCTTTAATTGTAAATTCATATACAAACATGTAAAATATGGAAGACAAAAGATTACAAAAAACGCATTTCGCAGACATCCCATTACACTAATTAAAGTATGCATTGTAATGGGATTTCGGCATATATCCTACTTCAATATTTTTGAAAGAATTTATACAGAAATCAAAATTTTCCACATTAAACTTTTATTCTATATTTTACATATAAATATTGACGAATGCAATTCAAAATTAGCTTCCAAACATGCACTTTGAATTGATAATTAACGAATTAATCTTGGTAAATGAAATCAAAACTACACACGTAATAACTTTAAAAAGTTCCAAAATTTGGTTATAAAAGCAAATATAATTAACAAATCAAATTATATGGAACTAAATTGAATGAATGTACAGAAAATGAAAGTGGTGTACAGCAGCGCTCTACCGGACAAGATGACGCAATAGAAGGACACCTATAAAAGTTAAATTCCATTATATTTTAAAATAATCGTATTTCCTGAAGCGTTAAATTTCATTTTTAATTAAGTAAATTATATTTTGACACCTTAAGAAGCATGGTAGATTTACTATGGCGCCTTCTTGCCGCAATTAACGACGATATGAGCATTTAAAACGGTTTGGATTACGGATGGGCACTTTTGAAATAGCTGAATCAACTCATAATTCCATTAAGAGAAAATTATCATATTTTTTACAAACTATTACTTTTAAGAGAAACAACTAAAATATATTTAAAAAGTATATTAAGAGTGAAATAATAGACTATGCACAACTAAACTAAATAGAGTTTTTGACCGTATTTCATATCAGACTAGGGGCGAATCCAGAACTATGACTCATATTTGTATTTTTTAATAAATTGGGCATGACCTTTGCATACTACAGTAGGAAATAGCTACACATTTTTTAATTTCATTGAATATTATATTAAGAATAACATTGTCGGGAATACTAAAAATTACAATATTTTTGAGGTTTGATGTCACTTTACTCGCGTGGAATTGCAAGTTCTATTCCACGGATCAACATTCGCCTCTATATATTTCACTATGGACACGAACGCCTTTGTAATTTTTCTTCAATCGGGGGGAGTCTGGACTAGAGAATGACAGTATGATTTTAACATAAACCCAAACCCGATGCCACCCGATCCGAAATTAAACGTTTATTAGTAATATTTCATTGCTTGCATCCCTCCCCAATCACGTTATTGTAATTCATTGGATATTACGTTTTGGATATTTTTTGAATTGAGTAGTGAATATTAACTTTTTCATCAATCAAGCCAAGCTTTGTACCCAAAACCGACCCCAACAATTTGATATCAGAACTCGAGTACCCGATGTCACTCTCTAGTCTGTTCCCCAGACTTTAAACTTTAACGGGCGGGCATAGAGAAGAAAAGATAAAAGTATTCTGTTTACTATATCTCAAAACGCAATATCTCTGTTTACAATTCTGTTTGCTATATCTGAAATCACAACTTTCCTATATCTCAAATCTACCACAGGTAAATTTAACAGCTGATAGTAATGTTTTTTATTGGATCTGGAGTAACTTACAGCTATATAATGAAATCAAGCTCGGGCGGGCTCAGTGACGAACAGCGGGCGCGGCAGGCAAAACCCGGAAAAATCGGCAGCCCGCACATCACTGCCCTAGACCCCTTTAAATATGCGCCTGCATTGGATAATTCTGAAAATAACTTTAAATTATTTCACAAAAGCTAATAAAAGGCAAACAAGTTTTGGAAATGCTCAGGAGTTACATCAAGTTCAAATTACAGCAATAAGAATAGGCAAAACTTTTTAATCCACAGGAGTTTAAACAAAAACTTCATGAAAATTTAAAATTGTTATTAAATAAATAATTGAATTTAAGTCGTTCTATGAAAGTGAATATCGTAGATAAGTTTTCGCTTCATTTTACTTAAATACACAAGCACGATAGAATTCTATTAACAAAGAGCACACGTGAATAATGCGCAAATGCGATAATGGGAAATGTATGTAAAAGTGAAAAATCTTTTTGAAAAGTTATCATCCAAGTGGAAATATGCCCAGGGGAGCATCGAGAAATGAAATGGTATGGAGTGTCGCCACAAATCCTGATCTCTAACAAGTTTTGGAAATGCTCAGGAGTTACATCAAGTTCAAATTACAGCAATAAGAATAGGCAAAACTTTTTAATCCACAGGAGTTTAAACAAAAACTTCATGAAAATTTAAAATTGTTATTAAATAAATAATTGAATTTAAGTCGTTCTATGAAAGTGAATATCGTAGATAAGTTTTCGCTTCATTTTACTTAAATACACAAGCACGATAGAATTCTATTAACAAAGAGCACACGTGAATAATGCGCAAATGATGTATGTAAAAGTGAAAAATCTTTTTGAAAAGTTATCATCCAAGTGGAAATATGCCCAGGGGAGCATCGAGACACAAATCCTGATCTCTAATTTCATGTAACTCCAATTCAATTCAAGAATGAATTCGAAATGAATATTAGAATTAAAGAAAAGTTCCAATTCACTTGAATAGTTAAATATTCCAAAACTTGGAGATAATAGAGTCAAAGCAACTTTACTGCATGCATAAATAACAACTATCTATAAACTAATTCACATGATTTACATTTGAAAGAAGCTTAAAAGCAAAATACTATTTAGAGAAAATATACAATTTTAAGAAATACCTTTAACTCACAATTGAAAAAAGAAAAAGATTTAAAATTCATTGAAAAAGATCTTTCAGGCGCGTTTATAAGGGGGCCGGCTTGCCAACCTCTCCCTTTTCAAAATATATTTTACACTATGAAATTGTGATTTTTCAAAAAATTTCTTCTCCCATGAAGAAAAGGCGTCTTAGAAAGTCCAGCTTTCATGACTATAAATATGTACTGCAAAGTTTTTGAAAAAACCTAAAAAATTATTGCACTTTTTGCAAAATGTCATGAGATTTTGGATAACATGCAAATATGTAATCGTTCGAAATTTGCTAGGACCGCGCCGGTTAAAAAATGTTCCATAAAATAGTATAAGAGATTAACATACACTTCTTTATAAATGTTCAAAAACACCCTCGAAATGATAGATCTTGAAAAAGTAATATTGGATGGAATTGTTAATGTTTGTATCGTTGTTTGAGGCTAATGATATGTCATCTGTAGAATTATTGGTAAATCTTTTGTTATTGTTATCCAATACAACCACATCAATAATAAACAACAATCTAATTTAGGAATTGAATTACTAAAATCCTCATTAAATAAAATAGTTCTGATTACGAGTAAATTAAATTATTTGTGAAGGCGGTATAATGTAATTGATTTAAAGGCAATGGCAGTGCTAACCTCAAGCCTAATTTACAATATTGAAACAAATCAAAAGAACCAGAACCTTCGGATTAGAAAATTAACTATGAACTACAAAGCCAATCAGGTATATGAGATTTAGATTTAGTAAACAATACAACACAACAAACAGGTTCATCCATATGAATAAAATTTACTCAAAAACCTTTTTCTATTTTATATTGAACTCGAGTTCTTCCAACTTTGGATTTGTGCCAACAGAATGGCGTAGATGCGCAATGTATTAAAATAGGATCATTTTAATGAACGAGTTTCTTACAACTTATATTTTCTTAAAAATCACACTTATTTTGTTTTGAAAGACCTCAGAGATAATCCGATATAAAACACTGAAGTAAGATTCTAGGAATAACAAAAACAAGAACAATTCAATCGCTCTCACAGACAGTGGATGCTTCTACATTAATCTCTAAAAGCTCAAAGTTATCATTTTAATGCAATAATTCAACCATGAATATGCGAAAATTGAGGCTTTGCGCTTAGGAAGGCTAAATAACGATTGGAGAGTTATCCTCCAATGGTCTTGCCAAAAATTAAATAATCAAGCAACTACTAAAGTTCAAATACTTTTGCTAAAACACTAAACATTTAATAAAATGTTAATCCTTTCAAATTAATTACTGCTATTGTGCAAAACTGGCCTCCATTCCATACAAAAGCAAGTGCTTCATAGAGACAATGGAACACAGTCTAAATTGACGGCAACTGACTCAATGCCATACTGAAATCGGTAGAGCACATTGTCTATTTCAGAGATATATGTACAGTCGGACCATCCGCAGCGATAGAAAAATTTGCAGTTTAGGGCTTAGACTCCAAATTATTAGCGACCGAAGAATCAATACAATGAAAGATATCTGATTTCTTTCCAACAATTTTTTTACTTCTTTCGAATATATCACGTACTACAAAAAATCGATTGTCTGTGCTTTTGATAAACCTCGGCCCCATGTTTCAATACTGTGCTGCAGATGGCCTGGCCGCATTTTAAGTAAGCCATGCCTTGATATGTCACTAAAAACTACAAATTTTGTGCAAAACCTTAACTTTTAAATACTTAAAATCTTTTCTTGTTTACAAATAGAAGTAATATGGAAGTTGAGCAAATGAAAATTTGCATACAAAGATATAGCCTAATGAATAATCGACAGTATACAGTCAATTGCAGGGTGAAAATTTATATCACAATGCAAGACAAATTACAACAAAAATCGATTGCGGCTTTGGAATTGATTATAATCGGCGTGGGATGCCTCTGTTGTCAGCAAGTAACAAAGACGCTATACATTTGTGTTTTGTCAAATCAATAGCCACTGATATTTCTACTACTGTTGATTCCAAAAGTATTCTTTCAGTAAAGTTAAGAAATATTTTATTGCTTAATTTATCTGTTCTCTATTTTAAAACAAAATTTTCAGTGAAAATTTTGAAAAATTTTTTTTCCAGAATTATGCAAAACAAATAACGTTAGTATTTGAAAAGTATGCATCCAGAATCCTTTTCTGAGGGAAATTGCATAGTTTATGGCTCGGGAATGCCGAATATATCAATTTTAAATGCTTTAATCAAATTTACAAAGCCTCATGAACATTTTCATGAAATTATTTTAATATTGCATTACACTTGTTAATTCAAAATATATGTCGATATCAATCCCATGAACTACAGCCTAAACTTGTGACCTCGCACCGCAAATCACCAACACACATTACCTGCTTGCTATTTGCCTGACCTTGCTCACCTCTCGCAAAAATTTGACCTGGACAAACAATGGTGAGATAACGAGGCTAGACTGCATACTGAAAAGTTAGTGAAACTTGGTTTTTTACTCGTAAGATTCATTTAAATGAATATTTATTGTCAATTTTGTATGATTATTGAGTCGCGCATAGACCGCGTGAGTCACAAAAATGACATTATAACAATATACTTTAGGTTGTTCATAAAAAACCAAATGTTTTCAAGTTAAGCAGTAACTTGGTGAACTTTTTACTTTCCAAAAAATAACATTTATAAATGGTTTTAGAAATGGACTAATGCTTTTACACTCCGAATTTCATGATCTAGCTTTGGTTAAATGTTTAAGTAAAAGCTCAGTAGTTTTTGAACAAACTGTGATACCTAAAACCAGCATGCTGTTTTAAAAGGCATTGGAATGAAACCTTTCAAAATATTGCTGACACAAGAGCAACTTCTAATGAATAATTTGTAGTGGTATGATAATTTCTATTTCTTCATGAGATGATACTGTTAGCAGTCTGCCTAAACTTACTGTAGGTGTGCGTATAGATGGGATTTGCAGCTAGCTTTGGATTTGACGCATTCGTCTTCAGAACTGAAAATAACTGCTGAAATGTTAACAGACCATGTGATAACAAAACTACATCATATATGCGAAATGAAGCATCATTACATCATGTGCCAAGTGTCCAAAATGTTTTGTCAGCGCATTTCAATAGGAACTGAGAGATTAGAAGAGGTTATGGCCATCCTTGACAGTACCTCATTTGTTGTGAGTTAGCTATTCAACGGAATGGAGGCCAAATTCAACAACTATTATGACCTCACCTATCATATTGTTTTTTGCATAACTTTTCTATTAATTATTGTTTGCAGTTTTGAATAACAAATAACAATGTGTGTATTTCACGACTAAAGTTGTACAGATTCTCCGAACATTCCATGATGTGAAGTGATTAATAGTTTTATAAATGTCATCCTTTATGGATCACCCTGTACGCGCACAACCGTTTTCCACATTTATAAAAACATTTCCTCCAATCCCATTAAGAAATTTGGAACTCATGAAACATAGGCACAATGATTGGTAAATGCGTGCTTGAATGCAATGTTGAAAATTTGTAATAAAGTGTGTTGCTGGCTTGATGTACATGAAAGGCTAATTAATTTTCATCAAAAATATTCCTATTTTTTTCAAAATTTTTCGAATGTTCTCCAAGCCTAATGTTCAGGTTTAAAGCTCAAGGGATCAACAAATGTTAACAGTTACTTGATATGTAGATCTACCTTGGGTACGCGAACACTGACTTAGCGCACGACACGCCTCAATGGGACAGCTCCAGGTCGGGCTTTAGGAATAAAAATTAAAGAGGAGGCACTCCTCTATCTAGTAGTTTTTGAATTATTATCGTTTAAAATTGTTTCCCAAGATCATGACAAAAACCTCGGGCTGTTAAAGGTTAAGCACAATTGAAACTTTTAGCAATTTTTATTTTAATGGCAGGGATTAAATGCGTGCCCACAACTGGATAGCTTCGTGTAGCTAAACATATTGACAATTGGTAAACTATCAATTTTAGGAATCGTGATATTCTGCTAGCTAACGAGGACTATAACGTAACAAATTAATACTTGTCAAAGCTAAAATGACTACTTGTCATTACAAATTTATTTCCGCCTTGAGAAAATAGATGCATTCTTGGCTTTGATAAGCTTCACAAAGAATTACGTAACTATCTGCCTTTACCGTAAGTATTGTCAATAAATCTAAGAAGAAAAATATTAGTATTGAATTTTGAAAAAATACATGGGGAGGGGCCCAAGACGAAACCGGAAGCCATGTAGAATCTGCCATTATAACTATGGGCAGAAATATGAAAAAATAAAATGAAATAGCAATTAGTAGAAACAAAAAAACCAAAGAAAATTTCAATGGTCATTGTTATGAAAGTTTCTAGGGAGAAAGCCTACTTTATCAAAAAATAATAAGATTGAAATAGCTTTCACAAACAAATCACACTCTATAAAACAACGCATACCTCGCCTTTTAAATTTCTACAACAGTATATTACTAATGGAAAGTTTTTTCATAATAGGGGCTTATATGCATAATCTAAAGGCGTGCTTGTGGCTAAAGCGCAAATCCTTGAGTCTCATGCACCTATTTGAGTGTCGAAAAATTATTACAAATTAATTTTGGTTAGTATTAGTAATATTTGCGATATTATTTTCATGATCAACTTGCATTATTGGATTGTTTCTTAGACTAAAACGGGAAATTATAATTTGCATAATAGAATAGACTAAGTAAAGCGTGCATCTTATACCTTTATTCTTGTTTAGTACACGATTGAGTTCTTGTTCTATGCTTTGAATTGAGTATAAGCTTTTTGACTGGGTACTCCAATCCTAAGTTTTTCGAAACCTTGATTAAATCGTGTGCGAATATATTTGTAAGTATGGTTTATTTACTAACTTCTTCTTGAAAGCCAACTTTTCCAAATAGAATAACTTACAGTTAAAATTCACAGCCAAGATATACAAATTTTTGGAGTTGTGACGAATGTTCCCTTCCAATTTCAATAGAGGGATTGGAAGAATGGATTCACGGAATCACTACTTTAGTGATTGAAAATGAATTAAGTATATTCCACGGAAAGAGGTATTGCATTCAAAAAAACTACAAATAAATCAAATACATCCGGACAATATCTATTTGATATAGCGATTACACATACAGTGATCTGGTTATTGTTCATGATACTCATTTCATTTATTATTAGCGAGGAAGTAAAGGGCCGTTTTAGCAGCTACGCGACATTGTAACCACCATATATCACACTCTACAATGCAACCTACCAAAATACCAAGATATGTGAAAACTTTTTTGAAGAAAACGATTGCATTATTTGTAAATGGCTTTTCCGAAGCCTCTATAAATGCTAAAAATTATACAATTGAATTTATATGCATTGTCTGTTGAGATATCGATAATGCCTTAAGACAAAAACACACCATATTCTGAAATTAAGAAACGTTTGAATTAAAAGATAATGAGATTAATCCTACAGTAAACTATTTTTAGAAAAACACCATCCAACGCTTCATCCTCTTAACCTTAAACATCCGGAATTTTTAAAATTTTTTAAAACAATATCAACAATATAAAATCATCATGTGGTAAAGGCTAGTACCCTCTTTCATTTTCGAATTTAATCCGGGATAGGGCTTGGCCCGGCGAACTCTGTCGTTGAGCACGGCACGTCTCAATTGATTTTGGAGATCAATGGACACATCAAGAAAGAGTTAAAGTTCTATGTTGCTTCCAGGCGCTGAAACATTGTAGTTACATGAAAGTTAGGAATTCAAATCTTTTTTAAAAATTCGGAATTTTCAAAGAAAAATAGTTGATCTTTTCAACTATTTCAGCCGCAGCAATACGCTTTAATAGAAATTTTCAACATTGCATTAAAGCATGTTCCCCAATAGATATGTCCATACCACATGCTTTACAAATTTCCGAACAAGCTTGGAAAAAATTCTTTGTAAATGTGGAAAACGGGTTTTCCTTTTAAAAGGACATCAGGCTTGCTATGGTTAATGTCATGCACATGTGCACGTAATCTGTAACCTCCAGCAATATTGAACATACAATTATTTTAGTTGCATATACATCGTTTTGGGAAATGCCATGAAACAAACAATTTTCCCTTAAATTATGCGCAATATTTTTTAGAAAAAAAGTTCAATGTTTTATCGTGCACACAAATAGGAGAGCTGCCTAGAGCAATTCACTAAGCTTCTAGCGTCAGTTTGAATAATTTTCCCCAAGTCTATTAAAATTCGGAAATGCTGGTATATTAGCACACCTAACATATAATGCACGTACTGAACATTTATTACTGTGGTTGAAGTATGTGAAATTATTATCTATTTTTCAATGAAAAACCCGATTATCTACAAAACCTTCAAACTCACCTCATAAATTAGTCCCATACTTAATGTTCAGATAATAAGAACACTTCAACTGCTTTGTTCCGTCTGCAAAGGCTTATCACCGATCGTTATTTTCAAGGTTCAAGAGCAAACGAAAGAAGAACCACTTATTTTTTTCACGGTGTTTTTTTCGATTTTGAATATTTATATTAGTTCGTAAGCTATAAGTATTTAAAATCTTTTATGAAGTTACCATCACAAATTTAAAAATATTCGTTTGTTGTTAAATCGATTTACCGGGTATGTGTGGCCAGCATAATCAGGCACGTATCGAGTATTTCTAAAAAGGGGGAATGCTTCAATAAGTTTGAAAATATGATTAATAGTTTACTGAATGATCAAAGAATATAAATCTGTTCCCCTTTGAGAATTTTAGTGTGGATGCTTTTCAAGTGTCAGCTACTACCAATTAAATTCTTTTACTATCAAGACAACCTAATTAAGGCTAAATCCAACTAATTGTGATTACCGAATGTTATTTCCTCTTTTCCTATAAAATCATGGTATTTTTAGATGGACTTTTACGATAATTAAAAATAGAATTGAATCTTCAAACAACTTAAAGCAGATTTTAGGATCACTTAACAAAAACCAAAAAAAAGTTTATGGAATAGCTGATGAGTAAATATGTGTTCTGCATGGTAATTATACGAAAGCGGTCTTATAGCAGTCCACTCTCAAAATTGAATCTTTGCTTTTCGCAAATAAATTAGACAAATATTAATGAGGAATACGTTGTTTTGAAGAAAAGTAGTGACAGTTAAGCTGTTAGAAGGATTACACTTAATTTTGAATGACGTACAATTTCAATTTTTTGCTGCTATGCACTGTTTTGCATTTTCATTAAAACTACAAATAACTAAAAGGAAATTCATTAAATATTTAAAAGGTAAATGATTCCGAAGCCGAAAATTATAATATAAGCTCAAACGAACGGACATTGATATTTGTTCGGTATTCTCGTCTACAAGACTTCTGCAACTATCAATATTCATGAATAAAGAGTCATTTCAACTCCCATTGCGCGGGTGTCACCTCCAAATAATTTATTCAAGAAGTTGTTAAAATAAGATACATATAACATCAAAGTGCACATCAAAATGTAGTGGACTTAACCTCCAATATAAATTCGCCTTAATGCAAAACAAATAAATTTCCTAAAATCCGAGTACTTAACTCTCCTCCGTTAATGATAATCACTATTATTTTTCCACTATACGTCTTGAAACTTCATTGAAACAGAGGTTTTTCATATAGTTAGAAACAAATGTGAAATCAAGATGAAATAAATAAGGGTGTCATTAAAAAGGCTAAAACTCATGTTAAAAATTATATTAAATATATAAAAAAACACACTGTATATCATTTTCAAATATGCATGAAATCTTTGAAATTTTAATTGTGAAAAAGTAACTTAAAACTAAATGTAATAAACCATTATTTTAAGGTTATCTCGAGACAGAACTTTATTGGTCCCAAATCCATTTATTCCCTTTGTACTTGGTACTAGGCCCATGTTCCATATGTGGTCTTCGAAATAACAATTTTAGCAAAAGTTAGGATCCAGTTTCTGTAACAATGACCCCAGTACCACTGAAACACTTAATCCCATTAAACTAAATGATTCCGTAGAATCCTACTTTATTGGTTTATAAGAAAGTAGCCTGAGGCCAATACAATAGTTTCAAAACGAGACATATTTTAGATTCGCTTCCAAAAATTATATGTAATGTATAATTGATTAAAAACATTTGTTAAGTAAAAAATGTTTAATTAAATAAGTATTAACAGAGTCTATTACTAGTTTAAAGAACTCCATCAAACTTCAAAAAATTGACATCGAATAAATTCTTGATAATTATATGTGGATTTTCACACGCTGGTAATAATTTAAAAAACTTCCAAAACATTGTCAGCTCAAATGCATAGAAAATTAATTAAATTTGATTATTTTATATCAATATTATAATTGAATAAATAATTGAGATTTGGTAATGAAATGGCTGAAATATTTAAGAATACCATTGCACTAGCTGTTTATGCAAAACCACAAGGCTAAATATCGAAAAAACGCAGAACAGTTTAAGAACATAGTGAGAGCCTCCTGTGTATTCATCATTAAGAACAAAAAATATAACGGGAATGGGTATTTTCCGAGAGAACATCTTTATATAGAAGTTAACCAAAGAATATTGTATTGATTCAAATCAGTGGAAGCAACTATACACTTACGTCCACGGTGTTTGCTGCTAGAACGCAATGCGCCTCAGTGTACAGCTACTTATGAAAATGAGTGAAAATAAACGTTACTAAGTAAAATAAATAAATAACGAGTAGTAATCTAACACACTATGGATTGACCTATTTTATCAAAGACAATTTGTGTAACAAATGAAAATTTATGGGAATAATTTAGTAATGACCACACAACAGAAATGTTTCCATAACAACAATTGAACTTAAAATTGTATTTATATGTGATGGATCAGAAAAATTGTTGAAGGATTTTTATAAAATGTTGCTCATTTGTCTTCGCAGTGACAAATCCTGGAAGCAGTTAATGAGTGCTTCAAAGTGATTTAGAGGTGGAATGTTTGTCTGATAAATGACCTAGCTGTCTGATTCAAGATTAATACAAATTTCCAATAATTTCCACTTCCTCGGAAAATATTGGAAAAAAGCTTGGAGAAAGTAATTAGAGGTATTCAGAGCAAATCGTTCCCATTAGTATACATCAACAATTTTAAAAGATAGACTGCGCGGAGTTTCCCTCTATTATTATAAATGTTTGCCTTCTCACTGTACTTAACCCATCCGCTTCAGAAAATGAATACACACACATTATGCCTAACTATTGCCAATAGGGGGATCGATAAATTCAAAATTTCGCTGTGAATTATATGTTTAATAGGCCTAGAATGCATCAGAAAAAAAATCTATTCACACATTGATAGTGGATTCTCACAGTGGATTAGGATCATTGTGACAAAACTGCTAGCAATCAAATGTATTGAACAGTCAATTTATAATCACCTTACTAACAACAGTTGAAAAATTTTTCGATCATCAAATATTCTTTCAAAATTAGAAATGAGACGTTGAACGCATGTAATATAAATATGAAGAATACATCGAAGGACCACTTGAATATCGAAATCAAAATAAGATCATCAATTCGCTTTAAAATTTTCAAATTTAGGGCCCATTGGATTCTGTTCAATTGAAACTCAAACTCATCTTAACGCGTATGTAAAAGCTTTACAGTATACTCGCTTACATTAGTTACTTAGTCTCTAATGTCAATAAAAATGTAAAAAAATTGGCGTCGTTGTTACAAGCGCAGAATCTTATAACCGTTCATAACTTGATAAAAACAAACCATTAACAAATTCCACAAACCAAGGTAGAAATTTATACTTCTATGTAATATATTTAACAGAATTAAATTAAACGTAATTGAAAAATTTGTATTTTTTACTAGAATATGTAATGAAGGTTTAGTTGAAACGGATCTATCTCGGGGAATTATTTAATATTGCTAAAACTCAAATCAAAAAGGAAACAGTCATTTTCACAAGCCTTCAATTTATATTAACTTTTTGCATGCAAATCAGAAAAGCTTTAAAAATTCTAAATTTATTTCAGTTTTCTTATATTAGAATGAATGCAAAAACTTCTTCGTAGTTAATTATGATGAGTGAAAACGAATTACCGCAAAAATTAGATAGTTACAGCGATATAAAGCAGAAATTCATATAA
This sequence comes from Hofstenia miamia, assembly GCA_900660155.1. Lineage (NCBI taxonomy): Eukaryota > Metazoa > Xenacoelomorpha > Acoela > Hofsteniidae > Hofstenia > Hofstenia miamia. The sequence continues at coordinate 1,458,198 of CABFPE010000015.1, forward strand.
ATCTAAGCTTAAATATCTCCGCCATTTCCTGAGTGAACGATACGGTACACTGCCGCTTTTTGAAGTTTTCACAATTGTCGGTATATTCTTTAACATAAAAACAATAAGGCTTTACAATAACATTCAATTTCACAGAATAATTCTACTTTCATATCAAAAATAGAGAAAGTTTCGTTATAAAAAAACGTTGCTTTTAGATTGTAAAAGCTATTTTGTAAGTTTAAATCAGAGATTATCTTTAGAATATTCCTTTTAAGCAATCCCATCAATAGTAATTGTTAAGTTTATCAAATAAACAAAGGTTTCAGTTAGCAATAAGTATTGTACAGATACTGCTGTAAGTTAGTAAGAGGCTGTTGCATTGAAATTGATATTTAAATTCATGTAATCCGCTTTATAGAAAGACATTCAAAGTAAAATATAAAGCAATATGACGATTACGAACATATAGGCTTTTAAAGTGCTATATTTAAGCGGAAGACTACAAACAATGGAAAATAAAAGGAAGCGAACTACATACATTAAATCAAGAAACCGAATGTTTCGCAAAATTAATTCAATTAATACTTCATTTACTAATTTTAGAATGAATTAATTGTTCTACACTTCCTATTAATTCAGTAATATGATTTCATGGTCAGATAAACATATCGTTCTGTCAAATAGCGAAGTCACAGTCTATTTTAACGCCTCGGGTCAAAGCAAATTATTCAAGTAAGAGAAATTAGTAAAAATCAATACCCATTCGAGCATTTTCCAATAATCTGCTCAACCGTTCTCAGAGAATGTTTTCGTTAACAATCTAATCACTACGCAATGAATAACAATCTAGGATAAAATCATTGATATCAATTACTCTAATCGCACATTTGGGTTGGACTTACAAATCCCAAAATTTCATTTTCTGTCTATTCGCGTTCATCAAAGGATTACGCTTAACAGATATGACTTAGTAGACATCTTTTCAAAACCATTGAGTGCAATTACTAGAACGGATCCACTGGAAGGACGCATTGAATTCCAAACCTACAAAGCAGAAAAATAAGATATATTCCATGAAAGGAAAATTTTTATAAAACACGAATTGAAGGAGGAAAATGATTATAAACAATTATCAAACAGCAAAAAGATTATATTTTCGCATACTTTTCTTTGGTTAATTCTCACAAAGTGATCTAAAATTGATACAGGTCAAAGGGTAAAGACTATGGATGGTCTCAGCCAAAGTATGACATTATATATGTATTGTAAGCAAGCAATAGCATTCAATAGGTATTTACCAAAGTTTTTGGAAAAGACAGGCTTACTTACACTTGCGAGCAAAAACTTTGCAACAACCTATTTTTTTGCTGTTTTTTATTTTTTTTCAATTTAAAAATAGAAAGTTATATACTCGAAGGGTAAGAAAGATGGAATGACGTGATCAAAAAATTGATTTTCAAATAGGCTTTTCTTTGCCAACCTTAAATTTCGTCTCAACAGGCCATGAGCAGAAAACACGATTACCAGTGTCTCAAGATCATCACACTCTTTCAACATACAACAAAAACTCAAACTGTCTCACCAGTTATAAACATTTTGATCAAAAAATACAGTATGCCAACGTTGGAAGATCGCAGACATTTGATGACAGAGTCATGAGGCAAATTTAGTGAATACTCATACTCAGCTCAAGATTTTCTGCTGCCAATATTCGCAATGAAATGGATGCATATGGCGATTTTTTGTCCATACAATGAGACGTGCTCTTGGAACTGTGGTCTTGACGCCAATAAGCCGTATCATTGCCCATTATTGATTACTACTTATATCGAAAACAGACTTCCGTGGGCCAGAACCCATACTTTGGGTGGAGAACTGGAAGAATGTTTTGTTCTCAGTTGAGATAGAAATTGAAGTAAGAGATGATTGCCCATGATATGCTAAAGTGGACGGTGGTAATCCCCTGACTCCTGACAACTATAACAAGAGATCAAAACATCTTGTTTCCATTATCGTTTGGGCAAGCTTCTGCTTAGAATGGTACTGGAAGGGCACATGTGGTTTTGAGTGGTCCCATCATATGCTTAACAAGAACCAGTTGAGAGTAAATTTCATGGCAATCTGGCATAACGATGCTGAAAATAAAGAAATTTTTAAAATAAAAAATTAAATATAACGACTATGCTTTTTCTGTGTTTTTACTAAAAAATGAAAAATTATGTTACAAACCTTTTTCTCGTAAGTGTAGTTGATGCATGACCTTAAAGAATGTAAAGGTCAGGGAATTTGTTATAAATTTGTAGTTTAAGATTCCAGATGTTATCAATTCCCTTATGTCTACTCAATATTTCACTGATATTGTTGCAAAATTAATATATACTAAATTGAACTCTACATACAAAAATAGGTTTTATTCGCACAAGGTCATACCTACAAAATATATAAAAAAATTAATACGTAATAGACAGCCCTAGTCAGTAAATGCTATTAATCACAGAAATAAAAAATACTCCCTCTCTCCTGACTTAAAAGAAGGTATTGAATACATATTTTGTTGCATACTATGCAGGGATAAACATGGAAACAATATAAAGTATCTTCATGGATGAGCTAAAAAGTAAGAGAAAAGAGATTAAATTGCATTTCGGCGAATCTCGCGATGAAAAGTGAAAAAGCAACTTAACAAACGAATTAAAAAATTCCTCTCAACACTGTTGACTCAATTAACAGTATTGAAATGACAATAATAAATTTCTCTATTAATAAACATTTATTCAGATCAGTTCTGACAGGTGAGATGTTTTCGCGTACAAATAATTCCATAAATTCGTTCAAAAAATTCTCAATTAATGCCATTTCTGTACATTCATTGATTAAGATAATGCATCAACACGCGTAGATAAAGCACATGGAGTGGCACACATTATTATTATTGAGATCATTGTAACCAAATCAATTGATAGTGAATTGGGATGCATCACGAAAATAATGGTGAAATCATGTTAAACACAGAATTATTATATTGCAAAATAAATTTGAACAATATGATGAATTTAAAAATACTTCAAACTATTATCATTATAATATAAAAAAATTATAACGAGAAATCCACAAGAATTTCGATTGCCTTGTAAAAGCCTGTCTTGATATTTTGTTGAGCTCACACAAATCTTTTGATTATTTTGATGTCACAAGATCCTCAGAATTTGCTGAATTCTCTCCTGGATGATCTGACGTTATAAAGCTCTTTTAATTGCCGCACTAAGTGGGGCCAAAATTTTTTGGACACTGCGCAAGCCAACTATTCTTTTTAATAAAACACCTCCACTACCAATAATGTACCGTAAAGCGAGATTATTTTGAACAGGCGCGGATGCTTTGAAAGGAAATTATAAAATGTTTCATTGAGTTATATTTCCATAAAATCGAATATTCTTGTTTCATTTTCATGAAAATTAGAATTTAAAAATGCTTAAAATCAAAAGCTTGCGTTGAATTGCATCTGCACTGCATTTGCTACATTCTAGACTGCAAAAGACTGGTTCTAATACATTTTTCAAAAATAAATATAAAAATGCAAAAATATAGAAATGAAACATCATAGAATTGTATCTAATCTAGAAAAATAACTAAATATAAAAGTAAAATGGGCGAAATAGCAAAATATCGTGCAAATTAATCACTCATAGTCACTAACGCAGCGGTAGTTACTTTCATATGCTTAGCATAGGGTTTATAATGGAGGCGTTACTCCCAGTGGTGAATTTGAGGGAGGCGCAAGACCCCCCCCC